>JAVTVY010007765.1:0-48781 GCA_036873755.1 Hanleya hanleyi
CGAAAGTGGACATTTTGTGCGTGCGTGGGGGTGAGTTTGTGGAAGAGAGGGACTATCCTTAGTCCGAATGCGTCGTGTGAGGTGTCATTTTGTAGCTCTCGAGGTGTACATTCCGAGCTGAGGCATGTCCGAAGCATCTGTGACGTCATTGTTGACGTCATCAGTAGGAGTAGTAGCGAAAGTGGACATTTTGGGGCAGTGAAGGAAGGTATTCGGAGTAGAGAGGAACCATCCTTGGTCCGAATGCATCCTGGGAGGTGTCATGTTGTAGCTCTCGGGATGTACATTCCGAGTTGAGGGATATCCACAGCATCTGTGACGTCATTGGTGACGTCATCAGTACGAGTAGTAGCGAAAGTGGGCATTTTTTAGCAGTGAAGGATGTTATTTGGTGTAGAGATGGACTATCCGCGGTGCGAATGCGTCGTGTGAGGTGTCATCTTGTAGCAACGCCCACCAAAGCCATTCTTAATGCTTCAACGCCCTGGTGAAATAGAAGCTCTGATATTCCATGGAATTGTCACTAATTCTTCGAAATGCAGTGACCCCCTCGACGCCGTCGTTACGCTTTTTTAACACTCTAACATAACGCCATGATATAGACCGGAGAGAGAACAACAACAGCAACAACAACAAGAATGACACATGAGAGAACAACAACAACAAGAAGTTTTTTTCATATAGTTTATTCTCCCCAATGTTACATCATACCCACGCTGGGGGGAGCCGCGTTGGGTATATTTACAATTCAAGAAGATTCTTGTCCAATCAGAGGCCACCATTTTCATGTTTCATATTCGTTCCTGTCCGTTAGATGTATTCTTGTCCAATCAGAAGTAATAATATATACAATCCGAGGGAGCCACACCTATGCAATAATGGTTGTAGCTCAGACTCCGACTTCTGCCCTTAGTTATCAAACTGCGGGTAAATTCTGTAGAAATATATTTACAGAAACAGAGTTTCGGGTTGTTTTTTTAATTCATATTTTACGAATTAGCGATTAACCCTCGTCAGGGAGTCTCAACGCAGATCATAACATGTCATCAACATGATCAGATCTTCTCAGTATTATACTGATGGCATATGTTTATATACACCACAAAAGTCAAGTCAATTCTCATATAGGAATTATTAGCCCTCATTCTCCAAGAAGTAAACTGTGACTAGCAGAAATTACTTCATTTTAATAGGAGAATCCTTCCGCTATGCGGGTATCCCTCAGTATGTCTGTTTCTGAGTCTATTTTCAGTTAACCCGTAATGGTGGGTTTCAAAACATGCTGTCTGGTGTGCTGACAATCTGTGTAAGTACTGAATATATTTCATATATTTCAGTCACTTCTTGTAGCTTTGTTATTAATTTGACGGTCTATCGCCCTTTATGTGTCAAATTTGTCGATTTTACGACAGTCGGCTTTCGCCTTAGCGGAAAATCATCCGCTGGGCATTATGGTAAATGCCAGATATCATTTCGATATCTCAGATATACGGTAATGTATATCATTTCGCTCCGTGTACGATTGTACACTCTTTCGGAGACCGTAGAGATCTGGGGCTGGCAGACGCCGACACTGTTAAATAGTATAACTGCGCCTATGTCTATTGGCCGTATATCGGGAGAAACTGATTGGAGCAATGCCGCCAGTCTATTGGCTGGAATTGGCGGGCATGTCTGCCTTTGTTTGCTTCAATCCTCTCAAGCTCCCAGTGTTTAACTAGCAGCTGTGTTGTACGGTATGACCGTATACTATATACGCCCCCTCTTTTTAGGTCCCTTTAGCGTAATGTCTGAGAAGAAAATGATATATTTTCTGGGTATAACAAAACGTTTCGGTGACTGTGAAAATCCTGATATATATACTTTTCAATATTTTAAATATCAAAAACCAGGAATATCAACAACTCCATCAGGGTGTGATATATAATTCTTAATAACCGATTTATTCGGTATATACAGTAGTCAGGTGAAAACCTAGACATGCATTTTGTAAATACATATAGCAGTCAGGTAGTATATCTGAAGTTATATCAGATACGCAATGTAGAGTTTGATAACTCGGATAATATATCCATAAGTGTGTACATTTTTGTACACAACCAGCATAGTTACCGTGTAATGGTAGCTTCGCATCCTTCATAAATTTTGACGCCGAAGCAGAAAGTTTTCTGCGAGGCAAGCGTAGTACTTTGCCACGAATCAAAACACTCCAGCGGTACGGTTGTACCTATTTTAGAGTCGACAACGAGGTCTAAGACAACAGAGGAGTATATCTCTGTTAATAGTGGTATCGCTAATCTCGAGCGATATGTTGGAATTCTAAACGTTCAACTGGACGTAATAACACAGCGGTTGTCCGCCAATAATTCATTTGTGTGTTAGAATTCTACATCTGTTCAGCTTACGCTGGACTAAATGCGTATGATCGGCACAATTAGCGCCCCTCTTTTGTCGACCTCATATTATTTTCATAATAATATCAAGGGAAATTTTTGGTATAATTTCCTGGTGAAACAAAGTATGGCTGTATTTATATGTCCTGTGTAGCATACCAGGTACATTAAAGCCTACGAGGGAGCAAACACCGGCTTCAAAACCGATGATAGCTTATACAGCTGCTGCCCTCCATGCGAAGCAAACACAGGGTTTAACCCAAGATTTAGTGTGTGTTTACCGTACACAGTATATTACTGTTATCATGTCAAAGTGTTATCGGTTGACAGCGGTCAAGGTTGGATCCGATTACAGATGCACTCATTGGCAGTGACAAATTCTTTAGTTTGTCTGATTTGACGGGCCTTGGCCATGTGTGTCAAATGAGTCGATTAACGACTATAGCGTTATTTCGCCTTTGCAGAGAATTTTTGGAGTCTGAGCTACAACCATTATTGCATAGGTGTGGCTCCCTCGGATTGTATATATTATTATTTGGTCTCGCCTTCGGGCTTGCAATTCAACACGTGAATCATTCTTAAACTTGCGTTTATTTTTGATCCTTGTGCAATGTCTTGATTGTTAGTCTCAGACCCAACATAAGACTGCCCTGTACACTAAGTTATGAATACATACTTAGTTTATTAATGACTACGGCACAGACGGTCGTCATTGTCCACAAGACGGTATACATTACCGTATATTGTTCGGACAGTATATATTACCGTATACTGTTAAGATACTACATAAATTGTAGATTTTCTGGTATTAATAATTGATGCCAGGCAGAAAAATTCTCTGCAAAGGCGAAATAACGCTATAGTCGTTAATCGACTCATTTGACACACATGGCCAAGGCCCGTCAAATCAGACAAACTAAAGAATTTGTCACTGCCAATGAGTGCATCTGTAATCGGATCCAACCTTGACCGCTGTCAACCGATAACACTTTGACATGATAACAGTAATATACTGTGTACGGTAAACACACACTAAATTTTGGGTTAAACCCTGTGTTTGCTTCGCATGGAGGGCAGCAGCTGTATAAGCTATCATCGGTTTTGAAGCCGGTGTTTGCTCCCTCGTAGGCTTTAATGTACCTGGTATGCTACACAGGACATATAAATACAGCCATACTTTGTTTCACCAGGAAATTATACCAAAAATCTCCCTTGATATTATTATGAAAATAATATGAGGTCGACAAAAGAGGGGCGCTAATTGTGCCGATCATACGCATTTAGTCCAGCGTAAGCTGAACAGATGTAGAATTCTAACACACAAATGAATTATTGGCGGACAACCGCTGTGTTATTACGTCCAGTTGGACGTTTAGAATTCCAACATATCGCTCGAGATTAGCGATACCACTATTAACAGAGATATACTCCTCTGTTGTCTTAGACCTCGTTGTCGACTCTAAAATAGGTACAACCGTACCGCTGGAGTGTTTTGATTCGTGGCAAAGTACTACGCTTGCCTCGCAGAAAACTTTCTGCTTCGGCGTCAAAATTTATGAAGGATGCGAAGCTACCATTACACGGTATCTATGCTGGTTGTGTACAAAAATGTACACACTTATGGATTTATTATCCGAGTTATCAAACTCTACATTGCGTATCTGATATAACTTCAGATATACTACCTGACTGCTATATGTATTTACAAAATGCATGTCTAGGTTTTCACCTGACTACTGTATATACCGAATAAATCGGTTATTAAGAATTATATATCACACCCTGATGGAGTTGTTGATATTCCTGGTTTTTGATATTTAAAATATTGAAAAGTATATATATCAGGATTTTCACAGTCACCGAAACGTTTTGTTATACCCAGAAAATATATCATTTTCTTCTCAGACATTACGCTAAAGGGACCTAAAAAGAGGGGGCGTATATAGTATACGGTCATACCGTACACAACACAGCTGCTAGTTAAACACTGGGAGCTTGAGAGGATTGAAGCAAACAAAGGCAGACATGCCCGCCAATTCCAGCCAATAGACTGGCGGCATTGCTCCAATCAGTTTCTCCCGATATACGGCCAATAGACATAGGCGTTGTTATACTATTTAACAGTGTCGGCGTCTGCCAGCCCCAGATCTCTACGGTCTCCGAAAGAGTGTACAGTCGTACACGGAGCGAAATGATATACATTACCGTATATCTGAGATATCGAAATGATATCTGGCATTTACCATAATGCCCAGCGGATGATTTTCCGCTAAGGCGAAAGCCGACTGTCGTAAAATCGACAAATTTGACACATAAAGGGCGATAGCCCGTCAAATTAATAACAAAGCTACAAAAAGTGACTGAAATATATGAAATATATTCAGTACTTACACAGATTGTCAGCACACCAGACAGCATGATTTGAAACCCACCATTACGGGTTAACTGAAAATAGATTCAGAAACAGACATACTGAGGGATACCCGCATAGCGGAAGGATTCTCCTATTAAAATGAAGTAATTTCTGCTAGTCACAGTTTACTTCTTGGAGAATGAGGGCTATATAATTCCTATATGAGAATTGACTTGACTTTTGTGGTGTATATAAACATATGCCATCAGTAAAATACTGAGAAGATCTGGTCATGTTGATGACATGTTATGATCTGCGTTCAGACTCCCTGACGAGGGTTAATCGCTAATTCGTAAAATATGAATTAAAAAAACAACCCGAAACTCTGTTTCTGTAAATATATTTCTACAGAATTTACCCGCAGTTTGATAACTAAGGGCAGAAGTCGGAGTCTGAGCTACAACCATTATTGCATGGGTGTGGCTCCCTCGGATTGTATATATTATTATTAACTATCAAATTGAGCATACTAAACTGTTCATATCAATGAATAGGATTGTGTAAGTTCATGCTCTGAACATTTCATGCCCACGTTAGACAGTTTACATGCAGCACTGTTTCTGTATAATAGAGTCAAGCACGATGCAAATCCTTGCAAACGGACATATCAGGGGATAATTTATGGGGACAAAGTAAACCCCTGTCCACAAAAAATGATTTTTTTTTATAGAAACAAGTATAATTTAACTCCATAAAAAGTACAATTTCTGAAATGGGGTTCGCCTGAACCCACAGTGGCTACGGGTATTATATAATGGCTGAATCTTGTTGATTATCCGTGACGCCGTTCAGTTAATGTCCACACAGATAATCTCCGAGTGGTTGTTAAAACGTATGTTTTCTACCACATCGTTCATCCTTTCTTTGACGGTTTGGCCTGTTATTATGAGGTCCTTCATCATTCGTGATCTGAAATGTTAAGATAAATAATCGATCAAACGTGTGTAATTTTAACTTAAAATTTCGTTTCAGGTCAATATAATTAGAGCTGCTCAACGGATTCTTTCCATATTTGGCATTTGGATATTATGCCACAAAACGTCGCTTGGGATCGCTTTCCGTTCACATCTGCACAAAGTTGACGCCACCTGGGTCCAAATATAACTTTGGCTTCCATACAATAAAACGACAGCAGGCGTCAGGTTCGAAATTCTATATTCAGCCGTCGTCCAAATTTTTTTCGCGTCAATATATAATCGAAAAACCTATTTCGTATGACAGCACCAATTCCAAATGTTTATGAAATGAAGAATAATGAAAACACAATATGTTTTTCCACAAGAGATAAGCGATCAGCAGTTTTCAATGACGTCAGCAAGACATGATCATGTTATTTAAATAATGTCCTAATCAGTGACTTTTATTCACGCTTTGATTGTGTCTTGTCATTTGAACACCATGGACGGATTCTTTTCCAAATTTGGTAGGTTGATGTTTTGCCACAGCATGTCACTTGGAATTGATTTCCGTCAAAACATTCACATGTGGCGCCACCTGGAGGACGAATTCTTTCAAAAGTTGGTATATCGATATCTCGCCAAAAGATGTTGCTTGATTTTCTGGTCCGTCCACATACACACATGTGTGGCGCCACCTGGAGGCCAAACTCAAAATTTTGTTTTCGGACAGTAAAATTAGATTAAAATTATGGTTGGCGCCAATTGGGGGTCAACTGGAATTTCGCCTTCAGACAATATAATTAGAACGATATAAGGGGTTATTTCCTAAATTGTTGTGTGGATGTCGCTTAGGGTGAACAAATTCATTCAAGTATGTCCACAGGCGATGCCACCTAAGACCAACTTAATATTCCGTTTCCACGACAAAACATAGAACGTTGTAATATTATGGATATTCTCAAATTTGGTATATCTATATCTTGCCACAGGATGTTACTCGGTATTCTGCTGGTGGACGTTTCGTCCCCGAGGCCCGCCCCCTGTACAGACCTTTTGGTCTTTGATATATGTTGGCATTTTGTGGGAAGTTGATGCTGGGTCGACATCGGGCCTTACAGGCTAGTCTTTTGTGTTATATGCCGTCATTTACATCTGACGATGATACAGCTCACCAATCTCCAATGTACGAGTTGTCACAGCGAAACAGCTCACCAATTACCAGTATACGAGTTGTCAGAGCATTTCCATCATAGCTCTCTAGATTTGTATCTAATACCGCTTATGCCGGTGCTAGGGGCCGTGTGGTCATATCATCCAAGTTGCCACATGAACAGGTACAATAAAAGCGTACCTGAGATACAACACATATCACGAATCGTTAGATTCTTGGTATGTGCTTTAGAATAGGTTAACCAGAAGGCTATTCTGTGAAGTCATGTGACGCAGTCAGTATGTCGGCACCTCTTCCCACTTCCCTTATATGTGTTGTAATTTTTCCTGTATATGGCGAGATTCTGCTGGTGGACGTTTCGTCCCCGAGGCCCGCCCCCTGTACAGACCTTTTGGTCTTTGATATATGTTGGCATTTGTGGGAAGTTGATGCTGGGTCGACATCGGGCCTTACAGACTAGTCTTTTGTGTTAAATGCCGTCATTTACATCTGACGACGATACAGCTCACCAATCTCCAATGTACGAGTTGTCACAGCGAAACAGCTCACCAATTACCAGTATACGAGTTGTCAGAGCATTTCCATCATAGCTCTCTAGATTTGTATCTAATACCGCTTATGCCGGTGCTAGGGGCCGTGTGGTCATATCATCCAAGTTGCCACATGAACAGGTACAATAAAAGCGTGCCTGAGATACAACACATATCACGAATCGTTAGATTCTTGGTATGTGCTTCAGAATAGGTTAACCAGAAGGCTATTCTGTGAAGTCATGTGACGCAGTCAGTATGTCGGCACCTCTTCCCACTTCCCTTATATGTGTTGTAATTCCGTACCGTCCACTTACATCAATATATGGCGCCATCTGGAGGCCAAAGTTGAAATTTCATTTCCGGTCAATAAATTGGAATGATATAACTTATTCTCCTAAATTTGGTATTTGGTTATCATGCCACAAAATGTCACCGGGGGTCGTTTAAATTTCAACACCATGTTTCAAGGCCATAAATTGGATCGATGGAACGGATTCTTTCCAATGGTATGTGGATAACATGACAAAAGATCTCATCTGGAATCGCGTCCCATTCACATATGCCCATAAGTGGCGCCACCTGAGAACAACGTGACATAATTTCCTTTCCCGACTCTGAACTTAGAATGTCTTAATGGATTATTTTCAAGCTTGATTTGTGGATATCTTGCAATAAGATGTCGTTTGGCATTGCGTTCCGTCCATATTGGTTACACCCATTGAGGCCAACTGAATAAATCCTTGGATACTGCCATGTAGATACCTTGCCACAATATATCGCTTGAGATAATATCTTCAGAAATAATAAATGCCTCATTGGTCGTATTCGATCGACTGTATTCAGTTAAATCAGCGAGTTTATCGCTGCCTTATATTTTGTCTGGTATCAATTTTATGTAAAAATTTACTACGGAATAATGGTTAATTAGCTTTCATGATTTCTTGTCATATTTTTTTACAAACCTTGTTTTTCGTCAACATGACATTAGGGTACGGCTGATCCCTGAGTACTTTCTTAACAAATTCAGAATTGTTTTCGATGGCTTCTTTATCTTCTGTTCCCTCGTGATCGAGCTCTGAAATGACAACATAATATTGAGCTATCAATCAAACGAGCAAGAAAGCGTCTGTATAACTATGTAGTCAGCAGCTTAAAAAGTGACCACGGGAGGCAAAAGACCCCCCCCCCACTCTCTCTACAACATTGTTGTGCTTTTAATACTCGGAAATGTCTATTGTTTGAATGTGTTGATCCAATGGATAATCAAATAATTAGATAGTGAGATGGGTCATGTAATATTGATAACGTTTGGTGAAAATAAACGCTACATTAAAGGGATAAATATCGATGATTTTTTTTAAATGGCGAAGCGAATAAATATCGGGGTATAGCACTATTCTTATGTTTGATGGTAATTTCACATTCATGTCGGAAAATTGTATCTGAAGGACACACATCAAAACATATTTTGATCAACAAACATATAACTATGTACCGATCAAGCAATTCATTCCTTGTTAGATTCACAGAGCTGGCTAACTTATGCGCAAGTCATCTTTGGCTTAAAGGGATCCAAAGTAAATTCCTGATTCTAAATTACGTATTAATTCATGTGTACATAAAATGCAAGCATCGTGTACAGTAACAATAGTCAAATTGAAGATCTGTTGTCTTTGCTCTAGGCAGCATAATACAGTCTAGTTTAATTTTGCAAACGGCGAATACAAATATCAGAGAACAAAATTGTGTTGAGACGTTGGTAGTTTGTATATCTTTGGATACTAAACTAGTAATCGTTTGAAATTTCCGAATTTAACACTCACGTTTAACAGATTTGAGAGAAAAAAGGTATTTTTAATATGTGTTCAACAGTGTTAATCAAAAGCAGTATACATTTCCTCTCGACATTTTCAAATGGGACATTTTCTTGCGACTGTCAATTCACAAATGGTGTGTCGATGCTGATGAGTTAATATCTAGTTTCATTGAATCCCTGCCAATATACCCACCTTCGTCATCATGTTTGGACTTCAGGTTGGGTATGAAGAGACTTAGAGCGTCTTTGACTTTTCTCACCAAGAGAAGAACCACCTCCTGTTGAGATGAATCAACTCCTTCTTTCGCTCTGACCGATGCAATACTTTCGTTCATGATCGCTTGGAACATTGTTAGTAGAACTAGAACGACGAAAAACACAAACAGGACGAAGTAAAATTGAGCCAAAATTGGTTCGTTCCGTCTCATCTCATCGAAAGGTGTTTTACCAATCATGCTGGTCATTAAGGTGGCGAAAGTCATCAACAGCGTGTGATAGGCGTCCAAACTTTGCCCAAATAACATATATCCCAGAACAACAAACCCCAGGAAAACTATAAAAAATATAATGCTGAAGTACAGCAAATCTTTGCCTGCTGTATGAAGAACTAGTGTTACGGAGTTTATTCGTTTACTGTAGCCCAATATTTTTATAGTTCGTACAGTCACAATGGATGTAACTAGTCCAGTCAGCTCCACTAAAACCTCATCCCAAATAGTTATGTGCTGGAAATTGATAAATATCTTGGGGTCCTCATGGAGACGGTTTATGGCTGAAGTAGTCATAACTTCGCGAACGCCATACATAGAGACACCCACCATAGACGTTATTATGCAGAAAAGGTCCAGAATGTGCCATCTCTCATCCATATACCGGAATCCTCTCTGTTGAAGTTTCAATGCGAAGTGTATCATCGCAAGAACAAGGAAACCCACGTATGCGATTTCGTTCAACAACACGTACGTTCCAAGCGGACCGATGTGATGATAAACCCGGAATGGCAGAACTGTTGGTCTCGTCATCGTACCACCTGTCTCTGGAAATTCCACCAATAAACTGACAAAACAGAACATGTTGGCGTTGGCATTGTACACGGTGAATTCTAGAGACAACGCCCGAGTTTGTCTGTCTACCCAACGTTCCGCGAACAATTCGTTAACCATAGCAACTGACACGTCCAAATTGACATCCAGTTCGGTAATATATCCTCCGCCACTGTATGTGTTATACCGGCCGACAACAGGTGATCCCCAGATGTCTTTAGCAGGGGTAAACGACCAAGCAGCTGAAGTAAACTTTGTTACTGGTTCGGTTTCTGGGCAAGGGAGTGGTTTCCAACCAAGGCAGAATCCGTCGAACTCGCCATTGCTCAAAGAGTATTCGGTATTGCACGGTGCCGGATATAGACTCTTAAATGAACAGTTCGACACTGTAGGAAGAGAAAAAAAAAACAAGATATCAGGGATAAAGTCATGCAATATTACAGCCATGTGTGTATTCTCCGTTTAGTTGGTGCATTGTACTGTTCGGGCCATGCTAGGAAAATTTGACCCGTGAGAATGTACAGACGTTCAGTACCACTTGGCACGGTCTCGGATAATGTAGGACATTAGTATCTCGACACGCAATGCTAGAAATCTATTTGCATCTGTGTTGAAAGTACATTATTACACCGAAACTCCGAACAGCGCATATCAGCTGTATGACTTCTGTTACCATGGAGATCAGCTTGAGAAACACCTCAAATTAGAGGAAATCCTTCGAGGGTAGAATCAAGGGAATATCCACTTCATTTGGATACATATATCTTATCTTTTGATAAGGGAGAAATACAAGGAGGACTATGTGAGCGGAAATACATCCTGTAGCATGTGGTGTGCCTCACGTGCGGCGGATCAAGGTTTACACCGGAGCGGTGCAAAGTCCTTACACCATTAATGCGCGAAGTACTTATGACTTCGACGGAATAGGCCGAGCAGTCGCGAATGGTTCAGTTCAGTGTCTATGATAAAACCATCACGGTTGGGTAGGGTTATCCCAAATCAAGAAACAAATGAACTTCTAGCAGGATACTTTTAGTACTCCTGATACATAACCGGATGAGATATTCTTCGCAAATTTACTAATGTCGGTCTGCTAGTGATTCTTCTTATGTCATTCATATGGTTAATTGGGTTGTGTTAGCTTTATAAAAACAAAAAATCGGATCCGATATTTGCTAGCCAGCAGTTGTCCATACAGAATTGCCTTGTGAATTCCTGCGTTTTTGTTTCCACGTCCAGCGTCTACCACCATGATAATAAGGTATGGATTAGGAAACAGCACTGGAATGGATAAATCTGTCACCACTGCCCGAAGGATTGGGTATAGACGTGATGCACCCAAAATATTCGAGTCAAAATGGAATCTGACTCAAACCCGAGGTACCGACATGATTTGGGATCGAGTTGAGGGTTCTCTCTCTTCTTCTCGAATACGAAATGGCATCATGTTGTGATATATTTGTGTATCATCTTAATCTTAATATTGAGTGGACGCAATGCATGTTAAATGATTGAATATATGCTATTAGATATTTTGGGGAGGTATAGCTTACGCTCTGCACCCCGGACTTGTCTTAACCTGGGTGGACCGATTCTGAAGTTCTGTAGATCTCGCATGTAATATCTGTCTCGCCAGTGACGTCTTGTTCCGTCGTGGTAACTTTCTTGGAATAGAGCTGGTAAAGCCGTTATGTTTAGCCATTTGAAAAAGTCAGTATGATTATTGACCTGAAAAGCAAAGTTGTTCTAATAATTATTATTGAAGAATTCTTACCAGAATAAGGTTAAAAATCATGGTTTGTTATTATCTAGGAATGCTAACGCCTTGCCCAGAAGTCGTTTCTGGAGTACGTTGTACCTTGGACGTCAGAGTCGAATCCACTCTTATCTTACGGGATTGAGAGATCAAAAAGTTTGAGCATACAAACAAATGAACACAGTATTTTGTTGGAAGATGTAGAGCTCATATCTTCCCTATACCCGGGTTGAATGCAATTGACAACATTTTACCAAGCGTGGTAGAAATGTATTTTATGGATGACGGTTGAAGGGGCTTTTTGGTTGGCTCAGCCGAATCATACGCCACGATGGCGGATCTTCTGATGTTGCGGCGCTCCAGCCAGTTTGGCACAGCTCACCAATCCTCAGTGTACGAGTTGTCACGGCGATATAGCTCACCAATTACCAATATACGAATTGTCAGAGCATTTCCATCATAGCTCTCTAGATTTGTATCTAATACCGCTTATGCCGGTGCTAGGGGTCGCGTGGTCATGTCATCCAAGTCGCCACATGAACAGGTACAATAAAAGCGTACCTGAGATACAACACATATCACGAATCGTTAGATTCTTGGTATGTGCTTTAGAATAGGTTAACCAGAAGACTATACTGTGAAGTCATGTGGCTCTGTCAGTATGTCGGCACATCTCCCCATTTCCATTATATGGGTTTTAACTATACTACGGGGTAGATATATGGACTGGTGGTCCTGGGATAAATATTGGGTTAAAACGGAGAAGATGACACCATTCCCCCCAACTCCGAGTTCAAGTAAAGTAGTCCAAATGCGGCCTTAAGGTCATAAGGCTATTGAATATTAATGAATTGAGCGCTCTGAGCACCAAATTCAATTGAAATCAGTAAGATCCAACATAGTGACACATACGATTGGAGGGCATTGATACGATGTTAATTTATTAAGATTGGTTCTATTCATAAGATTTTGACCTCTGACAAAAATTCCTTACACTAAATGAATTTCCAAGCCGTTTACCAGAGTATAATGTATCTCACTCCCACACTGATCGTGACTGACATACAGATGAATAAGACATGGCGTTCAAGCAGCCCCAACACCCGCGTTAGGTTGATTCAGATCATGAGTGACTAAGCTCATTATTTAAACAATGCCTAGGGATCAGCTCTTTTGTTCCAGTTGTCCCGCACATTTGCGTTCACACGTGGTTTTGCTATGGGATAAACTAGGACCCAGAAAATGTCAGAAAATTGAAGTTCCTACGTACGTTTTTAAATCCTAGGCGTTTATCTGACTGTCGATAGACCATCATATTGTAAATGTTATTTTTCATGGTAAAACTCCTTGAGTCCCGATTAGCAAAGCCGAGTGTGTAGAGAGTCATTAAAAGCATTGCGTACAGAAGAATTTCCTTCACGACCTCTATTGCTTTTCCTTCTTTCAGTTTCGCAATTCTGACGTCCTTCAACACAGTCTCTGGCAAAGGTTCCACCTTTTCGTATTGTAATCCTAGATATTGACAGAAATACACGCCAATTATTAGTGAAGGTGATGTTATATACAATCACAAAAAGCCTATCAGCAGAGCCGTTTTATGTAGTCACAAAAAAAACATTGGAAGCGTACATTACTTCTCATGTGGGAACACCTGTGATCGACGAAACATATCCGGTAAAACATATGCGGGAAAGTCTAGATATGAAGCAATATAAACAAGTCAGATTTTCTTCGATATATATATTTTAAAAAATGGTCAGGGACTGTATCATTCTAAGAGTGGGATTTTGCGTTCCAATGTATTATTTTGTCTTCAATATTTTTATTTTTGTTTTGGCATAGAATGCCACTCTCAACGTTTTCGACGATAAGAAACCAGGGACAGGCAATTTACTATATTATGAAATTAGTATTAATTGGTACAATTAGAACTATGGGAATATGAGCGAAGGAATTTCCAGAGGCAGGCACACTAACATAATAAGACATTTGTTTTACCTATGCTTACCTTCTTCGCCAAGTTTTGTGACCTGTTTGGGCGCGGTTTTTATTTCTGCTGCGAGTCCGTCAGAGGCAGTTTCGTCAGGTTTCCGTATGAATAACGCAAAAACTACAGAAATAAAACACACCTGCAAAGGAATGCGAAACATATAAAGTTATGAAGAGCTAAATGGAAACAAAATTGGTTGAAATGGAATGATAGATCTAGATTGCCGGTGATATTCAACGTTTATTCTTCACCTTGTTGCTAGCTATGGATATTTATGAAACATATTTAACTTCTTAGACCGAGTTTCTATGGTGGGAGTTGATGGTAGATCAAGAAAATGAAGTCACCCCACACTCAAACTACACCACCCCCCCCCCCCCCAATCCGGATGGTGGGGGTGGGGGAGGGGTGTCTTACTACTAAAATCAATTGTATTTATATTCGACTCACAGTCGGGTGACAGGTACACACAACAATTTTTCCGTAATCAGGTAGAAAATTGAAAGGAAAAAATTTATATATATATATATACCTTGATTTAATATGTCATGTATGTGTCTATAAACGACAGATACTAATGACCTATATCATATGTTTGATCACAATGTATCCATTCGCGTGGCAAAGATAAGGTCACATATTTTCTCCAAGTAACATCCAATAGATCTGTAAACGGGTTCTTAGCTATCGAAAAAAAGCCATTCAATAGTCAAGCTAATAATTACTAGACGCCATAGTTAATTTGTGTCATATCCCTCGTTTAGCATTTTAAGCTCGGTTTTAAATCAATAATTAGTATATTTCTGGTGGTTATATATCACTGATCAAGAAGTTGCGACCGTCAAATCCACATAACTGACTAATATTATTTGACTTCAAGAGTATAATGTATTCCAGTCGCGCTTTGATTGTAACTGATCATATAGATAGACTATATGGATTGTGTATTACATGGTAAATACACGGCCCCTATCGCTAGCATTATGCATATTTGTGGATTCTAACCTATAACCTGCATAGGTCCTAAAACGAAACCCTTCACTTTCAGGTACATGTAGTAAGTCGTTATGAAGTAAACCTAGTGCACAGAATATTGGTTACCTTCAATGGATCCAGGATCAAAAGCGATTCAATGAAAGACATGAAGAATGTAGTTAGCCATTCTTCGGACTTCGCTCTCCCCCACTGTTGACTGAAGAGAAACAGGAAAAACCCAGATATGGTAACACACAGGATTAACAAAGTCCAGGCGATGTAAACACAAAAATGTGGTAACATCTTGTTTTTAGGGTTATATAGGCCTTTCGCTATCAATGCGTTGACGAGTTTAAGTCGGTCCTCTTTATCCTGAGTTTGTACGAAGATTGTACAACAGCTGGCACAATTAGCTTCTTTCACGGACTGTTGCAGACTCAGACTTGGTCTAGATTTATTGAAGAGCCAGACCACGACAAAATTAACAGGCGTGACTATTAAAATCCCAACGACAGAAACATAGAGCTGGTGTAGGGAAAAACGCAAAACTCCAAGGTGGACGGCTGTAGGTCGTACAACGTTTTCCTCGCTTTGGAAGAACATAGCGTTGCTAATCATGGTCAAAAACAACAAGCTGGCACAACAGGACAGTCTCTGTAAACGAGTGAAATGACTTCGCTGTGGTCGTAGTAGCACTGAAAACCATAGATGACTGTCGGATACGTTTTTTCTGGCGTTATTGTAGAATAATTTTCTGAAAGCCATCAAGCTTTCCTTGCCTGACACAGGTAGTAGGCGCTCGATCAATCCATCGTCTTTATCGAGTCCTAACCACCGCCCGCAATAAAATGTAGACCTGTTGTTTAAAAAATATAAAACATTTTTAATGTTACCAGTGCAAAATGTTAAACTTTCAGTAACAACGTGCTAGGCTATACACCATAAAAGAAACAAAAACATAAAAAACAGGATTTCCCATAATATTTGTAAAATCTTTACCCTCCATCAATAAATTAGAAGGATAAAAGAGTCCGTTTTCATGTTTAGAGCTCATTAGGCAGACTTCCCACAGTCAATGACGGGATCATCATATTTTAAATTCTATGAAGATCATCATACTTTAAAATAAATATTAGTAGTATAAAAGAGAAATGGAGCCTTTTCTTCTATATCCAGGAGAGGTGGGGTAGATAACTGGGGTGGATGCTGGGAAATAATATCGGAGATCTCCAAAGTATTGATAAGGTTTCTTTTTGGTTAGAATTGAATACGAATGAATTTTGGAGGGCAACAAAGGAATAATCTCTAGCCCAAGAAGCGCCCCACCTGGTCCAACCCTTGAATCTGACAGGCCCACGTTTCAGTCAGTCCTTTTTCACTTTGGGACGGCTAGTATTAAATATATATGGGTCTGTTGTGGCAGATATAATTTTATTGTCTACTTTCATTCTATTGTAAGGAATTCATAGGAACGAAATACAATTCAGTTACCCTATCTGGCATGGGAAGGGGCAGTATGGCCCTCTTACCAAAGTTTTCACTGCAGCTAAGGAACGAAGGAAAATAAGACAGCTGAAACTTTATGACTTTTCCGTGAATCATATTGGTTTTATTTTGAGACTATTTGCATAATCCTAGGTGCAAAGGATCATGGGAAAATTAAAAATGGCGGCCATGACGTGTTCTCAGAAAGTGACTGTTCATATGAGTACCATGAAGATCTTGAAGTACATGGGTTCATACGGCCCCTAGTCCGGGTTAAGCAGAATTACACACAAGTTACGAACGTAACGCCATAGATCTTGCACGCTACGCTCGTATTTTGCTATCAGCATACGATATGTATCGCCAAATTTGAGAAACTTTGAGTCGAGGCGCTTGGTGGTGTAGCCCTGTTTTATAAGTTTGTGCAACAATGTTTTGTGACGTTGATTAAAATCGTCACATGTAACACAGGATCTAGCAAATGCTACTAGGCGTGATATGTATACGCCATATGCAGGTTAGTTTACGATGTCGAAATTGTAATCATCTCTTTTGTCATACAGTCGACGAGAGAGAAGGCCCGCTTCATTTTTATAGAGATATAGGTCTAAATATGATGTGCCTGTAGGGTTATCTGTAGTTTCCTTCAGATCCAGTGAAGGTGGATATATATCCTTCACTGCGTCATTTATATAGCGATTATCCACAGCGAGAAGATCGTCTATATAGCGTTTGGTGAATGAGAAGGAACGGGCTTTGAATGGATCGGTTTTTGAAAGCGCCTGCATATAGTCATATTCATAAGAGAACAGATATAGGTCAGCCAACAGGGGTGCACAACTAGTACCCCCAAAATTAGTCCAAAAACTGGCTTCCGACAAGATGGCGTCACTGGGACGTCATCTTGGCGGCCATCTTGGCTCTTTTACCTTTTCCGGTAGAGCTTGACCTAGATAAATAGAATGGAAAGTTTCGGCCCTCTATCCGTATGTAAATTGAACCTAACCAATAAAACAATCGGAATACTTGTTTTTCTGTTGTCGTGTCACATTGAATATACTTGGGAACGAGGATCAGTTAGTTGAAAGAGGACCATCATAATGCCTTGTCGGCATCATTGAAAATTGTGGATAGCTTTTCTCTTGCAAGTAACTGTTTCAAGAAACATTTAAATTCTTGTAATAAAACAGGTTCAATTATGATCTTTCTTCAGAGGATTCCTTCCGATCGAGTACTTCTATCGTCGTACATATATCGATCATGCTATACAAGGAGCGTGTCTATCTATCGTGCATTGAGCGATATAGAAATGGGTTTGCAACTATTCAACCTCCATAAATCTTCTCGTATAGTCGTATTGGTGAGAAAACAGATGACAGGCTCTCTGAACAGTGACTGGTATCCCCGTTCACTGTCGCTATTCAGCGTGAACAATAACTTACTTCTGTTCAAGTTGTATATCCTCTACCACCACTTTATGTAGGAACCACGAAGCCATGTCACCTCGTCCAGAGTTGTCGTGCCAGATACGGGTATATTCTAAATCTCCCAGACATAGGGGCACAGCCATTAGGTAGTGCGTGACATTCTGTCGCTCAAAACCCTGTGATTAATACATGTTATGCAAATTCAACATTTTTCTCAAGTTTAACGCTTGTTTCCATTGTGAAATTGATTAACAAAGCGACACAAATAGATATATACCCACGTGTGTTCCACAAGCCTGACTCAGCTGAGAAGATCACCCCCCATTTGAGAGACCACATAAACTCGTCCACTGATATTGTCACGATGCCAACCAAGACGGGAGCAGCGTGCCAATACCAGTGGACCAGCATTTTTTTTTCAACAAAGAGGAGAAAGGATGTCCAAGTTTACCATATTTTTTCAACCATTCATTACCATCTATATTGATAATCAATTTGAATAGTGCAATAGAATAGAAATAATGTTTTCATAGGAGTGCCCAAGCCCGCGCCCTAAAATTTATCAACTTTCCCAAACCAACCGTGCGAAAAATAACCATTGAGCACGCCTATGGAAACATTATTTTTTAAATTCTATATAATAATATAACCTTAAATGGATAATATGGATAATAGAGAAACTGTGGGGAGTCCATACTTCATGTAAGGATCACGGAAGAATGCACAAATTAAGCAAGTCTGAGGACAACGATAGGCTTTTCAGCTGCACAAAGGCGTAGACAATAGATTTTCACGTAAAATATCGACCGAGGGAAAGTGAGTGACAAGAAAATGTATTCTCTCAAAAGTGGTAACCTCCCTTGAAGAAAATCCTGTTGTATACATATATAGATATAAAATTTTGATAGTTTCGTTAGAAAAGAGTCCTGTGATTTTGGAATACCACTAGTAATACATTGATTGCAGATCGAAATATCCACATACAGTTAGCAATCGTGTGATTTACGATGGGATAACCAAGATCACTTACCCTCCGGATGCCATCGGACAATACTCGTATGCCTGTATCATATTTATCGCCAGCGATCACAAATCCGACTCGAGATTCTGTCCCTGCTTTCGGTCGCATTCCCGTGTAGACTGTCACAATGTACAAGTAGCAATCCTCGCGGGAATTGTCCGCAAGTGGCGTCACGCCCCACTGCAAAATGAAATGGAAATTATTTACGAAAAATGTAATTTGCTAGGCAGTTTAGCACCCTCCCTATGCACCCCACAAAGAAATTTGTATATATGAAATAATTTTTGAGAGAAAGAATAAGCGTTAATACTGTCAACATTGTATTTCATATATTTCCATTCAAAGAAATATATCACATAATTCATGCACAATATCTCACAACAACAAGAACTTACCACACAATAAAAACCACACTCCAAGAGACTGATAACAGTTATCTCCTGATTCTGTAAATTTGTTGGTAACTCGAAGTTTCCAAGAAACTTGGAGAACTTTCAAAGTTGGGCTATATATTACGGTTCTTACAACCGCGTTAATTTTAGCATTAGCATATTACTTTTTGAATGACAAAGCATTTCGAATGTTCGTTCCATCAAGATAAAGAATTTGTTAGGCAGTAGGCTGCTTTTCCCATTACTACGGTTCTTAATCGAACGTGGTATTTCAACAGCAACCGTTGTCTTTTGTTGTCGAATGTTCAGTCCCATCCAAGTCATGTTCATTTCTACTGCATTCGTCTATGGAGTTGATCAGAAAATGAAACACCTAAATCGGCCAGGATAGCAGACCAAAGACCTCAAATTTACCCTCAGCTGCCTTTTCAAAGACTGAGTGTATGACGGTATGATTGTGGTGTGTCGAGCAGCAATCAGAAGGCACAAAGCAAATTTACTCGAAGTTTAGTGCTATTAATTGTTGCATTTTATAGCATTCTTTTGTCTGTTGAAATACATTGCAGTGTGGATCGGGAACATACCGGACAAAGTCTTTGCTGTCTTGAAATGAACATTCGACGATGTGTCTAAAAGTCAACGTCTATCGTTGAAGCCCACGCTCAACTAAGCTCAGTAATATTGCGAATGTTTTGTGTTACACGCAGTAACGCAGGCCGATAAATCGGTTGTTTGTCTTCCAGACCAAATCACCAGTTATATAATAATTTTCCTTCGTTTACTAACCAATAAGTATAGCGACCTCAATAGATCATGGAAAATAGTAAAAGGGTAATGTTTTACAGTTTGCAACACATTATATACCGGCTTGCTGAAACCAATATTTCAAGGCCTAACTACACTATTAAATTGAATTGTATTTACTAAATGTCATGGAATGAGTACAACTTTCCAATATTTACCTCTCCTTCCAATTGATAAAACATATTATATATGACTTTGGTATATTTAATATGGAATGAGCCATCATCATTAGGCGGTCGAAATCCGCTCTATTTTGCACATTTTGTGGGCAAGGATGAGCCAAGATACAGCGCATATAACCAGACATTAAATTCACTTGACTTTAGAAAAGAACACAGTTAAATTTATCGGTGATCCTAGCCAACAAGTGCTGATCGAGCAATTTTTTACATGGCGAGGAGGCCAGACAAGGAAATGGAATCTTTGATACAACGCTTTTCTGTCCGGATTTTCTGACCACAGCAACGATAAACAGGGCCTGTCTCCAGATTTCGTGTAATGCAGACTCACACGCCCATGAAGGAAAGCATTTAATTGCATGGTTGTTGTGTTTTACTACCCACAATCTCGGAAGCAAAGGTACTTTCCAAGGTTATCTATCAATACGACCGTTCCGCTATGTACATTTCACGAAGAAGTCCACTGTACCGGGCAAGAGCAGAATACTGACGAACAAATTCTTTATTGCGAGGGACTGAACATTCAGTGCTTTGTCATTCTAAAAGTTATATGTTAATATTGAAAGTTAACGCTGTTGTAAGAACCGTAATAAAAGGTCTGAAGCCTTGTAGACAACCACAATGACTCAAGTTTGTACCACAGAAATAAACACATCCACAGGTCAAAACATGGGAGATCATTGACAGTATGCTGGATGTAGAAATAAAAAAAAAATCTTGTGACGATCAAGGCCAGTAGTTTAATGGTATTACAAGTATTGTTGGTGTCGCCTCACACAGGACCAGAGAACAATTAAAACGAGAAGTCGGCTACTCCAGCCCTTGATTTTTTTTCGTAAGTTGAATGCTATTGAAGCATTTTAATCGGTTGATTATTTAAATAATAATGTGGAGCGCACAATGATACATTATGAATCTGATGCAAAATTGAATTCTTTCTTGGATGTTGGAAATTGTCTTGAGGTGTATACGTTCTTATTTAATACATTTTTGCAATCCACAAGGCTTTAGAGTGATGAAATATCTCATCTAAGCTTCATAAATACCCCGTTATACATGATTTTTTTCTCAAATGACGAATAGATCACCCTAACTAAAATCCCCGTAAGCAGTTTCTTGGAATTGGATTGCTATATTGTGGCAAGTTCTTACATTGCATAAGTTGGCAATACTACACGGAAAACAAATTCCTTAAAATTTAAGGAATATTCCCCGACTATTACACCAGCGGAATATTCTTCAACATAACTAAGGAATATTTTTATTGAATTTTAAGGAATTTCCTTAACATGCTACGGAACATTCTTTATTTAATTTTAAAGAATATTCCGCTAGTGTAATAGTCGGGGAATATTCCTTAAATTTTAAGGATTTTTTTTCAGTGTATGCATGTATATGTTAATGACAGTCGTTCAAAGTTTCATCATTTTCATTTAGTTCTTCTCTGTATATTTTAAATTTACTCTGCGAGAAGTTGAGTTTCGGAAGCATTTTATGAAAATGATAGTATGGCTTGACGCTGTCAAAAACTGACGGCGTTTTTCTATTGGGGACAGTAGCCAATACCGATGACCCTTAATGCTGAATGACATTAAAAATGCCGTATACATACACAAGACTTTTTGAATAACGCTGAAATCGTTTGATCGAAATGGAGAGTTAAAAATTCTGGAAGTTGTTCACGTGGTTTAATTTGTTTACCATTTCAACACAGCTATTTTCGCCTTTTTTATGTTTCACAAGTGTAGTTTAATTAAACCGAATATATAGTTGGATATTTGGGTGGTCTCGTAGATGTTACCGATTATATGCATGGAAATACTTTCAGGATATCACGGGCGTCTTGACGTCTTGCCCACGCAGACAAAATACCATACAGTGCCAGTAAACAGCAGACAAGCGCCAACACAGCGGAATTGTTGAGAATGTCTATTTCGAGGAAAACTGTGGAAAAATCTATTGCGTTGACAGGAACGTAGAACGTGCTACCAAATGCCATGGGTGAGAGGTGAATTTGGTCACATATACATTTCGTCTCGTATTCTGCTGTTTCATCGGCCAGCTGAAAATAAACAGAATAAGTTATCTTCTCTGCCATGTGACTTAGAACGTTTTCAAATGAATTGATTCAAAAAAATTTTGGGCACATACAAAGACCCGTATCATCTACGGAGTGAGATTCTTGACCTTATTTTGGTTGATTTAGTACAATATTTGAGTTTTCAAATTTAGGTGTAGTAAACGATGAGAAATAAACGACAGTGATTATATAACTATAAATACAAATAAAACTTGTTCTGATAATAGTTGCCCGATTTCCTTAAGACCGTTACATTGTTCGTTTGAAATGTCAAAGGAAATTCATGGTAAATCATTTGGAAATAGCCGTACCGTGCACATTGTTAAATCCCACAAGTCAACTGTTTTCTCCCAGCCTTGACAACTGACAGCTGCTATGGAAATATTGTATGGTTCATGTAACAGTTGGGTGAAGTTTTCTCTTCTCGGGGACATATCTACCAATATATCCGAAGACGCCCGGGCATCGTCTCTTTTCGTACGCTGAGACTCTGGAAATGAACCGGAAAGACGACATAACTGCACAATTCTACTATTGTATAGGCACTGTAAATTGCGAATATATATGCCAGATCGTTCGTCGTTCTATAAGGCGGTAGAGCCGCTTATTTTGTTGCAGTCGATGTGACTGTGTGGCTTAGAGATACGAGTCCCATTGGACGGACCACTATGCGACTTTCCACTAATCATTATGTAGCCAGGGCCCAATGAGATCAGTTGATACTATTCATCCCCAAATCTCTATAGCTATAACGTTATGTCAGGGGCGTAGGAAGTGGGGCGGGGGACCACGGCCCCTCACTTTCAAATGTATGGGTTGAGGCGAGGGGCACAACATTTGTATTCCCCCGCTCCCACCACACACACATTTTGGTCATGATCTTTTGCTGGAGTTATGAAAACTACACCCCATTCTGCAAGTATTATACAATTTAGAGTAGATAGAATGCAGCCTGATGAAAGGTAGATGCTGGGCCTATAAACACACAACACCTGTCCCCATCTTTCTCAGCCTGTCCGTACGTGTGACTCACAGAACTCTCAAATGAAATGATCTTTGAGAGAGAAAGAATAAATTGGTCGTCAGCGGGATTCGAACCCACGAACCCTGCTAAATGCGTCGATGCTCTACCCACTAAGCTAAATATATGACGGCCCACATGTATTGCGATACATATCGCATGCTGATAGCAAAATAAGCACGTAGCGTGCAAGATCTATGGCGTTACGTTTTCCAATTCCGCGATTCCCGGGGCTAGGGGCCGTATGACGCATGTACTTCAAGATCCTCATGGTGCTCATATGAACAGGCACAATCAAAGCGTGACTGAGAAACATCATTCTCTAGATGACGACTTCTCAACGAATATTTTGAATTAAGAATACTGATCAGCGATACGGATTTGATATTTTTGGAACATCCTGATGTCTTGCCGGCATTATTGAAAACTGTTGTAATTACGCCCGTGGATTGTCCCTGTGATGGCCAATCTTCTCTCTCGGTATTGCATTGTGCGCAACTGGCTTTATAATGAAGAAATGATATTTGGTATGGCGTATAGCCCACCACCGAGCATATATCCATATAAAATGATTTTTGAGAGAGAAAGAATAAATTGATCGTCAGTGGTCGTCAGTCAGGACTGTCAAAGGACGTGTCTGTTCGCGAATAACAAACTGTCATTTAAAATCCCAAACTGTACAATCTGTTTTAAATATACCGCCATTAGGATGCAAAATAAACTGAAACGGGGAGATTTCCAAAAAATATTTCCTGATCTTTTCCTTTTTAGAGCTGTTAAGATGTCAAGTTATTGCAATTTTTTTTACCTCAATCATGTGCTCAAATTGGGATAGATTGCGAGAAATGAAACCTAGAATTTCAAAATTGTCATGTGAGGACCTCATACCCCAGGACCACTAGCATTGCCGGAGATTTCACACCTTTGAAAATCTCCCTACGTCTTGTATATTGATACTTTCTTGTAAGACAGAGAATATCAATATGGTTACAATATTGGCGAGGATAGATTTGGTTTACCCGATGCAGTTGTATCCCATCACATACTAAATGAAATTTGATTTCCATTAACTACGGTATGCCGGAGAACATGCCTTATGTACGACTTTCCCGAGTTCCTATCTTTAGGGAACATTGGTAGATGCAGAATGAACTCGTATTTTAAAGGCTGGTTACCTAGCAATTTGGGTTTTATTCCCACATATACGGTTCCATTTGTCGGCAAATTTCCGGCTGGACATTTCGCCACTTTATGTCTCATGAGAAAGTCGTTTTGAAATCTAACACTGGTATGGCAATGATGATGTGCGACAGTCGGAAATTGCCCAGACCGGAAGTATACATCGTATTGAATATTTACAGTCGAAGGTTGCAAGTAGATGAGCACATTGTCCTTAACTGACTTTAGCTCTAATCTGTGGTACAAGAGTTGATCATAGTCAAGTGGAATATAGATGGGGGTGACCGTTACGGGAATAGCCGGCGGGATATTTGGAATGGTTATCGTATATTTAGAAGTGACGTTCGAGTCGATGGGCGTATCCAGCGCAGTTGTCTGTAATGACAAGTTGACCAGAACTGTCGGAGAAGTGAGTTTGGCCCTGCCGAATTCCTTCCATATGTATGGATTTTGCCCATAAACAGTGCTCTGAGGAGAAAAATCAAAATTGTCTTACTGAATAGTTGATAATGACAAGTTTATTAGTGTTGGGATCCACTGACTAACTTGGCATAATACAGGAGGACAGTGATCCCGAAAATATTAGCGAAAATCATTTTGTGGAAATATTGATCTACATAATGCTTTCCGCTAATATTTTTGCAGTGACATTCATCCTTGTTATTATTATTTATATTGCAGTTTATTATGCAAACAGTATCCGTTCGTAGAAAATATAGTTGAACCTGCAATATCCTTCTGTAATATATCATCGAAAGGAAAAGACGAGTGATTAGTCAAATGGCTCGATGCAAGAAGAAGCGTCAAATTGTAGTTGTATAGAAATTAACCACTTCAAGGAAATTGCACCCAATAAACATGATAAAGATATTTCATAATCAAGGAGAGATAAACCTTTTAAAAATGTATGTATCAAACTGGAACATAATTCTTATTACAGAAGACAACGTCAATTGTCGCCCAGAGAGTATCAGAGACCTTTAAGGTAACTAGCTGGGTTACATCCAATTCTGGTTCACCATTGATATTCATCTTTAACTCGATATCATCAATTTTTGTCTTCCTCTGAAGAATTCGATGAAGGGCGTTCTTCTCCACAAGTGAAGAGACATTATGTCCAGTATAATGTGCGGATTCCTGTCCTTCCACCAAGAACACAGAGGCAGCATCCAAGACCCAGTCTATGGTTCGCAATAGCGAAGGCATTTTGTTTTCCACCTGAAGTCAAGAAAATACATCGATAAGAAATTAGTTATATACATGTTATTGAATACGATCAGTCAATATCCAGGCGGTCACTTTAGATGTCAATAATTGTAAAAAATGACAATATGAGTAAGAATGATGCCAACAATGATACACATGTTTTTGCGTAACGCTTCAAGACACGGATGCATAAACTGGGATTTAAATAAAGAACTGTTGTATCGTCGGTCTTTCCATTATCCTTCAAATGTTGATCGATTCTGCCACGCCGATACTAGTAGTCACTTTCTGATTATTATCAGACAAGTATGGATTTAGGTGCAATTATGAACAATGATTCGAAAATATATACCATGATTACCTAGACACGTGTCAGAGTTATAAATATAATATTCTTAGTTTCTCATTCCACTACCAAGATAAATTTATGTATATAACGTGGAGATAAACGGTGCAAATGTTTCCCTAATATTATGGTCCACACATATTTTTCGCACAACAAATACAAGTGAACAGCTTGAATTAGGATTCAACATGGGCTGTAACTCTGATAAACACGAACAAATATATATAGGATAAACGAATAACAAAGTCCGTAATACTTATGGGGAACAAATAAATACCCCTTCACTCAGATATCTCCATGTAGGTAAATACATGTAGGGAATGTGCCAACCATCTGGATGTTAAGTTCAAAATCTTTCCATTTTAAAAACTAAAAACTGAAGATTCCTCTAGGATTAAACACAACATTTCAAGGTGGTGGAAAACAATGTCGGCGTACTGACAAGAAGTCCTATGAACTCACAGGCCAACATGTGGGCATCATGCTTGTCAGGACTACACGGCCCCAGCACCGGTTTGAGCGGTATTAGATAAAAATATCCCTGGGCAATGATGAAATAACCCTACCAATTCATCTGGAAAGTGATGAACAATGATGATCGAACTATGATGGACAAAATATTAGTAGAATGCAAGCTCTTATTCAGACCACAAGTCTGTGAGGCTCGACGCCGACCAAGCGCTTCATTCTCCTCCATGTAATCAGCAAGCCTTGGGGACGAAACGGCCATCAGCAGAATCTCACCATATACAGGTAACAATTAAACACAACATATAGAAGACTACAGATGGATCGATATTGTATCCGAACGTTTTCACCAGAATTAAATCGCTGTTTGCATAAGACACATGCACATGGATATTAATCTAATTTACATATATATATATATATTATTGTATGTGTGGCGGATGATCTAGATACGGAATTGCGGTGGACTTCCATCCGTTAACAAAATAGAGTTGATCGTTACATTGTGAAAAATAACACATTCATTGATGTTAATATTTCACGCGGTAGAAGATCTAAAGTTTTACAATATAACAATAATTCTATATTTGCAATATTTCTCATGACTCGTTTATGCCATATTCAGCTCATTCTTATCATTATCTTTATTATATAACCGCTTATTATTTGCGAATTGTCTTAGAATTGTGATGTATTAACCATTCTCTGACGCTACACATTTAAATCCCAGTAAATAAGTTCGAAGGGGCCATTAGGTTATGGCACAATTAACTCCATTTTTATTACTGCAATTCGTAAACGGCTAAGTTATTTGATACCAAGTTTGTTATGCACTGATTCTTGTCCTATTTTGTATGTAGGCCGGACTCAACCAACTAATTGTGACCAGTATATAAATGCTCGTAATATGGAAAGATTTTGTTATGGAAAGGTGTAAATTACAAGCGTCTAGTCCGTCATTCATAATCCAGCCGTCGTCCATTAGAGAATATCCGCGTCCATAATCCAAAGACCTATTCCATTTCCATATAACAGTATTAGCACCAAATTCAAAAGACAAAAGTATACATAAACATAGGCTTGTTTCCTGCAAGAGAGAAGCGGTCAACAATTTTCAATGATGCCGGCAAGACATCATGATGTTCCAAAATATCAAATCCGTATCGCTGATCAGTATTCTTAATCCATAATATTCGTTATAGAGTCGTCATCTAAAAATGATGTACCTCAGCCGCTTTGATTGTGACTGTTCATATGAGTACCATGAGGATCTTGAAGTACATGGGCTCATACGGCCCCTAACCCCGGGTTAAGCGGAATTAGACACATGTTACGAAACGTAGCCCCATAGATCTTGCACGCTACGTTCGTATTTTGCTATCAGCATGCGATATGTATCGCCAAATTTGAGAAACTTTGAGTGGAGGCGCTTGGTGGAATAGCCCTGTTTTATAAGTTTCTGCAACAATGTTTTGTGACGTTGATTAAAATCATCACATTTAACACAGGATCTAGCAAATGCTACTAAGCGAGATATGTATACGCCATATGCAGGATTCGGTTAACAATATATCTACATTCTTCATGGATTATTGATTGAGTCTCACCAATTCTTGCTGTTTTTTCGCTTTGTATTTCTGTTTGATGCTTGCTCTTGTCATGAAAAATATCCTTTCGTCATCGTGTATATCTGCTTTCTCTATGTCTTGTTCTATAACTTGAATAGTGTTTTGGTCCATGTAAGTTTTGGCTTTCTCTACAACCCTGCGTGTATTCCTTTGGCTTATATCCTCTTCCAATACAGGCTCCTCTTTCAACATGGCCGTCATCGTGTTTCCAACTGTTTCAAATACATCTGAAAGTTGAAAAATTGGGCGAGTAAATATTGAAAAATCATTGTTCTCTTTTCTCCAACAAAATAAAGGGCGATTGAAAAATTTGAACTTTGTTTGTCACTTGTAACAACAGAGTAATCACTTTCCATGAGCCTAATATCTTGTAGAAGTGTCAGCTCCTATATTCAGTGTTCACCAAAATATAGAGACAGGGAGAGTGGCCTACGTCTCAACCCGTAAGTCTTTGCATTCATTCCAAATATTTACATAAATGTCTTGGTCAATTGAAGCTGATCTGTGAAAGATTGTTAACTAGACGGCAATGTGTGGACTTCGATAGAATCCAAGCGCTATGCTGAGCTGGGGAATTTTACGAATTGGCAATTTCACCCGTGCACTCAGACGGAAAGGGCTGTTCACATGCCAACAATTCCTTTGTGCGTGACGCTAATAAATTGCACTGTTTTTCTTCAATCCCAAAGCTGCAAAAACAAATTGTTCCTTAAGAATACATAAAGAAATGTTAGCATGGGAAAATTACGATGCATAAAAATGAATTTATGGTTCATGAAAAATGTGCTCTCTGGCCTATGTTGGTATTTTTGAGATATATACAGGGAGGACCAAACCAAAATTATATTTTCGAGTGAGATATTAGGAACTTTGATTTTTTGCAAGTATTTTGGTTTGAGGTATCATATTTTTGTGACAAGAGAAAATCTTCCCTATAAACATGATAAATGCCTCAAAAATACGAAAATAGACCAGAAAACAAATTTTGATGAACCATCAATTCATTTCTATTCAGCTGACCATCTTAATTGTTTCCATGCTGATACTTCAGTATATATTCTCCAAGAAAAATATGAGTCTGTAGGTTTTGGATTGAAAATAAAATCAGCTCTATCACCGTCATAAACAAAGGAGTTTTCCCATGTAAACGTCATATAACTTTTGGATGGTCGTACTTTGGATGTCTTTTGGATGTCAAAATGTTTTACGGAAGAACTTGATGCTAAAGGTCACATACCGTACAGACATGTATCCACATGGGATTTCTCGACTCTCTATACTACAATCCCTCATCAGGACCTTATTGACCGTCTAAGTTCATTAATAGTGTCTGTGTTCAAGAAAACAGATCGTAGATATATTAATGTCGGAAGCCATAAAGCATTCTTTAGCTCTATTACATACAAGAGATATCATTCATGGGATGTTTCTTTGTTTATAGAGTTGCTTGAATTTCTCATTAAAAATATTTATGTGAAATTTGGCAACACAATATATCAGCAGCATATAGGTATTCCAATGGGTACTAATTGTGCACCCCTGTTGGCTGACCTGTATCTGTTCTCTTATGAATATGACTATATGCAGGCGCTTTCAAAAACCGATCCATTCAAAGCCCGTTCCTTCTCATTCACCAAACGCTATATAGACGATCTTCTCGCTGTGGATAATAGCTATATAAATGACGCAGCGAAGGATATATATCCACCTTCACTGGATTTGAAGGAAACTACAGATAGCCCTACAGGCACATCATCTTTAGATCTATATCTCTATAAAAATGAAGCGGGAATTCTCTCTCGTCGACTTTATGAAAAAAGAGATGATTACAATTTCGACATCGTAAACTATCCCTTTCTGGACAGTAATATTCCAGTGGGACCTGCATATAGCGTATACATATCTCGCTTAGTAGCATTTGCTAGATCCTGTGTTAAATGTGACGAGTTTAATCAACGTCACAAAACATTGTTGCAGAAACTTATAAAACAGGGCTATTCCACCAAACGCCTCCACTCAAAGTTTCTCAAATTTGGCGATACATATCGCATGCTGATAACAAAATACGAACGTAGCGTGCAAGATCTATGGCACTACGTTTCGTAACTTGTGTCTAATTTCGCTTAATCCGGGGCTAGGGGCCGTATGAACCCATTTACTTCAAGATCCTCATGGTACTCATATGAACAGCCACAATCAAAGCGTGGCTGAGATACATCATTCTTTAGATGACGACTTTACAACGAATTATGGATTAAGAATACTGATCAGCGATACGGATTTGATATTTTTGGAACATCATGATGTCTTGCCGGCATCATTGAAAACTGTTGAACGCTTCTCTCTTGCAGGAAACAAGCCTATGTTTATGTATACTATGATTGTCTTTTGAATTTGGTGCTAATACTGTTATATGGAAAATGGAATAGGTCTTTGGATTATGGACGCGGATATTCTCTAATGGACGACGGCTGGATTATGAATGACGGACTAGACGCTTGTAATTTGGATGTCTAAACTCTCATCAAAACTCACTATCAATGGCTTCTCCGACCTGAGTATCGCTCATATCCTCATTTACTACGGATTTTAACGTGTTTCCAACAATCTCCATTGTATCAACTGCAATTGTCTGCAAATAAACCAAACCATCGATAATCTCCCGTCATCTCCCATTGTCGTTTCGTGCAATACCACACGACAAGAACATGCACAGTACTATGCAGTGGAAAAAGGTACATATCATCGGAAATAATTCCGGTGAATAATGACATAGTTATCCCAGATTCTAATTTATATATTGCTCGCCATTCCTGACGATGGCATGAATAAATATATGTTGAAATATTGATCTACAAAATGCTTTTCGGTAATATTTTCAGGAGTTACCTTCCTCCTGTATTATGCTATGTCATTCAGTGGGTCTCAGCATTTTTAGATTACTTGCAAATATCAATGCAAATTACAAGGGGCCATACCAGACTCTCATCATCAGCATCATCCGGGTTGGTAAGCAGTGTCTTGAACGCTGAACTAACCATCCTCACAGACATCAAAGACTGCGAATTCGATCCATTCGCCACAGAGGCTACCTGGTGAATGTAGCTCTTTCTTTCCTGAATTGAGAACGATCTTTACAAATAATGGAATGCTGATGGAATTTGAGCACGTGTATCAACACCATATAACTATTGCGATATGAACAGATCGTACAACGTGATTGGTGGACTCTCGTCTGTTCTCTTATGATAGGAAACCACCGATATTCCAGGTAGTATATTTTTTTCAACATATATCGTTCATGAAAATAAAGAAGGTTTTACTCCCAGGTCCAATCTATAGCAAGCGAGACTAGTGCATTTGTTCGATCAGCATTATTGTACATATGTGTTAATTGCAGAATTGGTTCTGCAACAATAAGCTATCAAGCGCCAGGGTATCTCAAATGGTAATGCGAAGAGGATTTCTGGCGCAAGGTTTGTATATGTTATGTGTTTAATTAATTCCATTTAATCCTGGACTGAACGCCGTTTTACCACAATGTAATGCAAGATCACTGTGGTGTTTATGCAAAAAGTCACGATCAAACCAAGACTCAGGTACATTATACTGTAGAAGACGTCTTAGGGATTTATAGGGATGAACGGATAATTGTTAGAGACCTCGAAATGAAACACAGTCTCGCCGGCATCAATGGAAACTGTTGACTACTTTCTTTCTTGCAGGCAATTAGAGTGGGTTTGTCAATATATTCTATTCCATTCCTGTTTGGAATTTGATGGCTTACCCATAATAGTGTTGAGAGAAGATCTTTCAATCGTGAATGCGAAAATTCATCATGGACGACGACTGTTTATCGAATCTGGGATTTATGCCTCGATTGCTGTTCCTGTATGTGGTTTATTGCTTTTAGAATTTGTATAAGTTCAAGGAAGTTCCTCCCAGAGGTTGGTAACAATGCGATTCTGTCAATGTGACTGTCAAATACAGAAATGAAGGCGGTGTCGGAGCTGAAGCGATTAGTATGCCAGATGACAATCGTACCATGTAATATAATTTATGGACAGCGGAAATATACTGTTATCTATACTTACGTTCATCACTTTGAGATGGAGGTCATCGGTATGATCCTGCTGTAGATCGTGCCATAACTCCTCCCAAGACGAGGCACTTCCGTCGTCTGTGGGCAGATCTGGAGGTCTTTCCTGAAGCCATGACTCAGGGTTTTCCGGTAAAGCAGAAGTATCATTCGGTAGGATCTGAGATAATATGGTATTTAATAAGTAGTCTTGCTACGCTCACGCTAAGTATGACTTACGCACGGACGTAGGCTTAAGCACAGTTCGTGCCTGGTCTGAGGTAGTTAGGTTTAACCTCGTGGCTGACATACAAATCATCACAGGAATCATCTTTGGCTCTTGTAAAGTTTTTAAATATGTAGTCAGAATATTGGCTTGTGGGGTCATATGATTTCTTGTCAGTACACTGGTATTTTTTTCGATCACATTTATATGTTGCGTTTAATGTTGGCGAAAAAAGCTAATTAAACAGTGCAACAAAAGTAAGTTTCCCCCGAAGCGTTGTTTGATATGTCCCAATATATTTGCCCGATCGCGATGAAATTTTGCACAAACTATCCCAGTAATTAAGCCGACACGGTGTATCATTATAGGATTATCCTGTAGGTGCAGTTGTGCTCTAATGAGTATGCGCAAACTGGAACTCGGTCGGATTTTGAAAAGGACAGAAACAGATTCAACCAGATTTGTCAATGGCAAATGTTCATTTCATCACACATTCAACATGTTCACTGGGAGTGTCGACGGCCAGTAATCGTTAAATTCACGTGTAACCACCACGACATTGTATCACATTCCAACAACGAGCTCGCATCGTGTTGATTAGGCGTGTGATCGGATTTTGCGGGGTGGTTAAACACTCCTCCTTAAGTAGGCGTCTCACATCATAAAGATTTGACTCCATCTCAACTCGACGATAGACCGCTTGCTTCAACTGATCCCTCAGATGTTCGATGGGGTTGAGATCCGTGCCGGGTCACTGCATCCGCTCAATGCCTTCAGTTTGGAAGAAGTCATTTACAACCCTTGCCCGATGTGGACGGGCATTGTCGTCCATGAAGACAAAACTCTCACCAACGGCGCCGGCGAAGGGCCAAACCTGTGGACGGAGAACTTCTGGAACGTAGCGATTGACGTTCAAGTTTCCCTCAGTAGGCACCAGATCGGCTTTGCCTGTGGTACTAATGCCTGACAACATCATTACGCTGCCACAATCAAAGGCCGTTATGGGCTCCACGTAGCACTCTGCATGCTCGTCACCATGCCGACGCCACCCACGCCTCCTATCGTCAACATGGCGGAGACAAACACGCGTTTCGTCCCCGAAAAGAGCATTGGTCCATTGCTGTCTAGCTCATCGAACTTGATTTATTGTCCATCGCAGACGCGCTATCTTATGACGGCGAAGCAACAAGGCTTTCTTAACCATGCGCCTAGCCTGTAGATCGACGGCTTTTAGGCGTCTCCTAATTGTTTGGGCACTCAACCTCCTAGTCCCGGCACCAGCATTTGCTCGAATCTGATCTCGGACTTCTGGTGCTGGAATTCAGAATGGGGGTTAACTGAGTTGAAGAAAGAGTAGAATCCGCGCCACATTCGACGACGATTTAGCAATGTCACCGCGGCATTATTATACTGATTACAGGTATGAGATTTTTCTGGGAAAATAATGATTTTGGCGTTTCTGTTCCAAAATTCAGTTTCAGAACATTCTGAAATGCCCGAATTTGACCTTTGTGCAAGCTAGTGAGACGTTTATAAGCCACCGATCGCGCGAAATGCAAAGAATGATCTTGCCACTAAGAAAGTGATTGGTCGACGAAAATGGTATTCGAATTTTTGTGGCACCCGCAGACCCTCATAACCCTCTTCTGTTCCTGATTGCGACGTTTGCGATTCGCCAATCTTGTCGTTGCGCGCTTGCCCTGAGCCTTCCACTTCTCGGCAGATCCTTCACATCTCCAGTTTGGAGATATGTGGCTTGTACGTTAAGAATGGCATTAGGAGTCACCCCCATTCGACGCGCAACCTGTTTTACAGGCGTGTTAGCCTCCAAAAGGCCAATACATATTCGATAACCGAGGCATGGTTTACCACAAAAATTTGCAACTTTTAACGCGCAATATTTGTGGGCAGTAATATGGACTTTTCGGGCATGCCACCGTTTTTATTGATCATCTCGGACATCACATTACCTGATGCAGGTCATGTAAAACCGCATGAAATTCTTGTGGTGTGTGTCATGTCCTGAATGCACAACCACACTAATAAATTTCAGGACTGGGCGATCGACATTTTGACATTTTCACACTGCCATCATCAACACGATGCGAGCTCGTTGTCGGAATGTGACATAGTATCGTGGTGGGTACACGCGATTTTAACGATTACTGGCCGTCAAGACACCCGGTAAACAGGTAATTTTCAAAATCCGACCGAATTCTTGTTTGCGCAGGCTCATTAGAGCATATCTTGGAACATATCAAACAACGCTTTTGGGGAAACTTACTTTTGTTGCACTGTTTAAACGCAACATTAAAAGGGTGGTGGAAAACGATGTCGGTGTAATGACAAGAAGTCATATGACACCACTGTCAATACACCGACTGTATATTTCTAAAAACATTTACAAGAACTAAAAGAAATCCCTGTGATGATTTGCATCCCAGCCATCCTTTTATTATAACTACACCCAACCCCATTCTCCCAAAGTCAGCGTTTGTAACCTCCAAAACTGTGGGTGTAACACCCTCTCACTGCACTGGGTCGAAATACTCGGTGCGCATGCGTTTCCAGTCTGTATCGATTTTGATCGACACTGAGAGAGAGTGTATCTTCATACCAGAGAGATGAAGAATGCATCCATTGTATTTTACAGGAGAATGAATAGATGCTCAACTATTTGACTAGAGTATAGATACATGCCTTGCCGGTCGTCTACAAATGGGAAAAAACATGTTTCCTTCCCATAGTGCAATGCGAACCACGAGTAAACTTTTGCCTCACGCATGCCGTAATTATAGACACGGACTGAAAATTAAAGAAAAAACATATTTCAAAGGATTTTTACATGATTTATTCAGACTTCTTTCACTCTAGAACAGTTCAGTGATATTTCAGGTTCCTGTCAGCTTCTGACACGGTATACAATAAAACTTATGACGGTGATATTCCCGAGGCCCATGTTGACGGCATTGCTGTATCTGAATCTTACTCCTGAAAAAGGGGCAATAACTCTTCTTTTTTACCACTTTCAGACAACCGGCAAGTCGTATATTACAGCGTCTTCTCCAGCTTTAACATCCCACTTCGCATTATTTAAAAACGGACGATGTTGGGTGGACGAGAGCTGTGCACACAAAAGCTATACTGATGCCATGAGAACGGGGTAATCAGGTACAAACAGAATTGTTCTTACCAGTGTATTGAGCACGGAGGAAGCCGCCTCGGCTGTCCTGCTCACCACATGGACATCACCTGTTATCACTGATCCAGCCATTTTCTCCCGAAATCCGACTAGAGTCGACTCGAGGTGAGAGGAGTTCACGATAACATCCCTTGAGGGTAAGGGTGAAAACACCTAGTATGGAATGGTAGTGGATAAGGAATAACGGTCAGTGATTTTATTATTTTTATTTCATACACATAGTGGAATTGGTGCTAACTAACATAGGAAATAGATCTTTCGATTATCGACGCGGATATTCTGTTATGGACGACGGCAGAATATTGAATGTCGGGTCTGACGCTTGTAATGCCAGAAGGTGATTGACTTTCTAAATCATTTACTTAGCTACAATATTTTATATTAAATGTAAAAAAGATTGAATGCATTGCGGTGGCCGCAATGTCGGTGGCCTTCAGAAAGGAGTAGTGGTGTTTGCATGGGAAACCCTTCCTTCGCTGTTACATAGAGAAGCCAAAAATTCATTTCTTTAATCCTGCACAAGGATATAATCCTGCACAAGGATATAATCTCAGGGCAAACATGGTGACATTGGAAATATTTTATTTCAAGGCGTCATATTTTGCATATATTCAAATTCCCATGCTGAAATGTATACGAAACAGCCAAATTAAAAGGGTGGTGAAAAACGCCACACATGGACTATGTCCGTGTCAAACGTCTATCGACACTGTTTTATCTTATTTTTATACGTTTACATTATATTATATCAAATTATATTTATTCTGTACGAAACACATATTTTGTGCAAAATTGAAGAAATTAGTTCTTGTCTTCACTAACGTAAGGAGTCTTTTGTATGTTGCATGTAATCTGAAGATTTGCTTCTGTTGTGGCATGGTTGGAACTGTGGATGGAACGGGATATATCGTAATACAATAACAATAAGATATATGTAGCCCATTCGACTTACACGTCCAGTTAAATTGACTTCGTCCATTCGTTTGAGATGACAAAATAAACTTACACGTCCAGTTAAATTGATCTCGGCCATCCCTTTGTGATGGTCAAATATTCGAGCTGTGATCGTCACCTCAAAATCCTCCTCTTCATTCCCAATATTCAGTTCTTGCCATGATGTCATCCTACTTTCTGAAAGAGATTTTTCTGACATATTTAGAAACAACAGCATACGGATTCTCAGCATGCATTATATTCAACATACCTTACAAATGACCAACAAAATCGTCATAGGAATATGTCGTCAGTATACTTCAGACTATATAATCCCTTCTTTCTGGGTACACCATTCTGGAAATTGTGGAAATTTGATATTTACCGTTAAACGCTACACGTACGTTTTCGTTTTCGCGTTACACGTTAGTTTGCCTTTTCCACTTGTCATTCCGCAGCACTTAGATAAGATACATTGGCCTTAAATCTGAAGTTTGTCAGTATAACATAATGTGCACAGTACTGATTCAAGAGAGTTGAAACATGAATATGAAGACTGAGTTGTAAATTGACTCACCTCCAGAAAAGAGCAAACTTGATTCATTTTTAATCCATAGAACGAATTGGTACATGAGAAATTCACCATTGTCAGTATCCGACCGTTTCTGATTGAAGGCTTCATCCACCCAACTGCTGCACTCCACTTGGAAACGATCAAACACCGCAACGCCTAAACATGTGAAAAGATATACACATAAGTAAATCTGTATGAAAAGCAACAAACAGAACGAAATGATATTTAAATTCAAAATACTCTCGTCCTCTAGCTTGAAATCAGAACTGGAGTATATCTTGCAATAATATGAGTCCTTGTTTGTATATTTGTCCTGTCCGTATGGCAATGATTTTGTTCTACAGGTCGCGAAACTTCGTCAGGATAGTATTGAGGTCACTAGGGGTAAAACACATCAGAAGGGCCATCTAACATAGAAATATGCGATGGGAATTTATTTGGTCGGAAAATCGGGAAAGGTAAACAGGATAAGTAAAGCGCCTCAGCGGCAACAAAAGCAATACTAAAAGAGCCTTAGCGCTGACTGGGAGCTGTGCAAACTAGGAATTTATCTGTCACAAAATTTCTATGATAACGTTTTTTTGTGTTAGCTGAAATGATCACATTCTTAACCTAATAGCCAATCCCACTAAAGATCAAGTCAATCCCTGAACAATGCGGTCTGGCCTCTATATGGCAGCGGGCGGTGCAACGACACCTGTCTGGGCGCTTGAGCTCCGGTTCGTCACTCCGAGCGGTTCCTTGTCTGTAACCCAGAATATATTTTTAATCGATGATAACTGGTATATTTTCGATCTAAATATAAGCTTGTTGATCCTTTTTGGAATGGTGAGAATACTTTATCCATATAATGATATATACACCAGTTATCAATAGTTGAAAACCCGCTTCATGTTATAATCATGGGGAAACTATCATATGGGCGAAGCTCACGGTGGCCCACGTGCTGTGTACCAGTGTCGCCGACACCGGGGCTAGACAGCAATGTCTAAGGATTAATGTGGGAAGCTGCCATTTAGCTAACGCCACAGGGCGAAATATGTCATATACATAACATTCAAGTACAGCTTGTCGAATTTGTAATCGTTTCTAGCGAATATGCGCTATAATACGTCCACACCAACTCGATAAAACCTCACCCCAACGCGGGGAGGAAGGACAAGAACCTTGATGCAGGACCGCACGTATATGTAGCCGGACTAGAGCGCTTTCAATAACCCACGCTGACTTTACCCTCTAGTCTGTTTAAATATTCGTTCCATTACATTAATGTTCTATTTAAGAAATAAAGACAGAGGAAGAAGTTTCAAATTTCCCAGATAAACACCAATTGGCACGAGTTCAGCAGTTTAGAGGCCATTGAGAACATTGTTGCAAATTGCGGGAAAGTATCAATTACGCACGCTCACTATATTTATTCCCGCTAGCCGACAACGTCACAGCACTGCAGGTGTTCGCCGGTGTTTATCGGGAACTCAACACCATTTTCGGTACATGCTATACCATTGAGACGAACTGAAGGTATGTTCGAATGTAATTTATTTACATACTGATCACTACTCCGGATTTACCTTCTTCTGGTGACAAGGAACACGTCCCATTATATGGCGGGTAATTAACCACAAAACTGTATCCCACAACCTCTACGGACCGATTTGATATTCCTCCAATTTGAAGTTCTAACATGTAGTATATCCCAGGGGTCAAGGTATTCGGACGAATCGACATAGTTGAAACATAAACACCTAAGAAAAGAAGAAACGGGGCATGATATAACGAATACAGACGATTATATTTCAAAGCTAGGAACTGTCAGATATTCCCGCAATCTCCCATTGTCAGCGTAGTCATCATGACCAGCTTTTTTTTCAGATTGGAGCGATATGCAAGAGGCGGGGAAAATTCAAGTCTGGCGACTAAAAAGCAACCGTACGACTCTGCAGGAAAGCATCCCTCGGTACTTCACTTTCACACCTGATAATCCTGTGGATTCTCGGACGTAGCCTTAGTACGACACGACCCCTAGAACCGGCTTAAGCGGAATTAGATACGCTAGCTAGAGTCATTTTCATATTCGTCAAGTAATCTCCACATCGATAGACCAAATCTAGGACTTCAGGGTTAGTACCAGAATTCAGTTTTCGTTAACCAGCTTTGCATATTTTCATTTTTGTTCATATATTCCGTGAATACGCTCAGATATGAGATTGGATTTTTATATTCAATTATATTCCGGACGAAACGTTTCTGGTAAAGCACATCTATTAGTGCTGGTTGGGTCAGTTCCGGGAAAGACTCGAAACAAAGTTGACCGCTGTAATCGCCAGCTTGCGTGATATAAATATGGAATACAATACATCGTGTTCACCCCCCCCAATAATACAGATGCCACAGATGTGAACTCTCTTCCAGTTTGTGATCACAGTCTTTCTCGAATCAAACTTGTGGTACCAAAAAGAATTTGGGATCTAAGCAATACTGAACATGAACATGCAGCATAAATCAGTTTTGCATGTCCTAATCGCAAGTCGAAATTTTGTTGAAAGGTAGATAGACCTACAATTACAACACATATAAGGGAAGTGGGAAGAGGTGCCGACATACTGACAGAGCCACATGACTTCGCAGTATAGTCTTCTGGTTAAACTATTCTAAAGCACATAAAAAAGAATCTAACGATTCGTGATATGTGTTGTATCTCAGGTACGCTTTTATTGTACTTGTTCATGTGGCAACTTGGATGACATGACCACACGGCCCCTAGCACAGGTATAAGCGGTATTAGATACAAATCTAGAGAGCTATGATGGAAATGCTCTAACAACTCGTATATTGGTAATCGGTGAGCTGTGTCGCTGTGACAACTACATGTACTTATCGTGATTCCCAGAGGCAAACAGTCATGCAAATAGTCAAGTAGATTCAGGAACAATTTGAGCTTGTGAACACACACACATGCTTCTTTAAATACACATACGCCACTGAAATCAAGCACATTTGATAGAAAGTGTATGCCCTATAAGTGCATACTTAATGAGAAAGTTGAGTCATTTTCATGCAAGAAATCACAATCAGTAGCTTACGTTACCGAGAGAGATTTCAGGGCTACAAGCACATCATATAAAGCTAGGACAAGCAAACTATTTGATAACAAACCTGTACTGGTAATGCTGGCAAATGAGAGCTCTTCTTGTTTCAGAGTCTTGAATGTTTCACTTCGATACAGCTTCCATCTGTGGGTCGCAGTTTCGCGATCTTCTCTAGTGCAGTCTAGGCATTCACTTTCTAAACTGAGGGAGAACTCGGCATTGACTTTGTCCAAGCAATTTACTTTACACCTGAAAGATTGATTTACAAAAAGCAACAATAAACCCATAAGGGCAGAAAGCGTATCTCTCTATATAATGTATTACATACCAGACCACCTTCTTTGGTGCAAGATGCAACATCATCTGTAGTGGATCGACAATGAAGGTCAGCAATTACATTAAATATTTGTTCACAAAAAGTTTATTTCGAGTTGAAAGTTATTAAAACCTTCTTGCCATAGTATAAATTTTTCGGGCACTAACAAAATACAGGGAAAAGTTGACTTACCGCAAGTCTACCTGTACTGGTTTACCCACACCGTAGATGATTTGATAGTTTATAGCGCTTCGAATGTCTTTAGAAACGTTCACATGAAAGACGTGCCATTTGTTAAGCTGTAGACAGCCGGGGGTTAGAACTATGAGTCCCTCATCTAGCAACTGTAATTCATTACAAGTCCAACAATCCGAAATCATGTTACCAACAGCATCGTATGCACCCTTCGAATTCAGATAGCTGTCACATGACCAACCAAAATGCAGATATTGATTAGTGTCACGTTCCAAGTCTGGATCGAATGAATTGCTTAGGGCGTCAAGAATAACCGGATGTGTGTATCCCACGGTTTTCACGCTGCCACCTTTTATTCGAGCCTGTAGAGCAGTCCTCGCATACTCGACGAACACTCTTCCAGAGTTGTAGATTGTTGGATATTCCTTGAAGTTCGTGTAAAACGTAACTTTGTAAGTCCCTGGTGTCATTGTTCTAGCTCCGAGAACGAGAAGCGTTGAGTTTGGCTGGACTATGGGATGAACCGCGTCTCCCTTCTCAATCTTCCATAGAAATTCTGGTGTTAAATTGAGACATCGGATCTCTGGCTTTGCCGCTAGCACCATCTCATCCGAAACGAATGTCCTTATTGGATTATCTATGTTCACAAATGGATTCCCGGATCCATAGCAGCTGCTAACAATGGAAGTTGTATTTCTTAGATAGAGATTTGCAACACTGTCGCCCGTACAGTTTGCGTTGATGGTCAAACTGCCAACTGTAGCAAATATGTGCATGAGCTTGGCAGGTTTGCTGTTGCTTATCGCGACCATGACTGTTTCTACAGGGCTGCCATCGTCATAATTAATCTGACATGTAATGTTGACAATACCCCCGTGAACCGAAGACAAATCCTGATCCGCTAAGATATACGTGTGTCCAACTGCAGGAGGATATGAAATTTCTAGTTCTGTTTCTAATCTGATGCCAGTGATTGATGAAGCTGGCTGTTCTGGTACAGCAGACAACGTGAACCCTTGAACTTGATCTACGACGCTTAAACTTTTATTAGAATGTTCTTCGCCGAGAATATTGGATGCATTTACAGATATTTCATAAAAACCCTTCTCATTGAAGGTAAAATTCATTGACGGACCAAGTTCTTTGTTAAAACAAAGCAGACGACCGGTACAAGTCCACGTGTACTGCACGTGACTTCCGGCTCCTATTTCGGCCCACAACTTCACCGTTGAGTTTAGGAGAATAATATCCGGTGACGCAATAACCAGGTCCTTTATCATTTCTTCATAAAGTACAGTGACGGAAACGGTCACATTGTTTCTGTATTTAATGTCCGTGAAGCGTTCATCAGAGTTGTTTAGTAGGTTGTAGACTGTAATATTGATATGGTGTAATCCAAACGTATTGAAAATATCAGGAGAAAATTTGCTGTAGCCACTTTTTGAACTTTCATCTATTACGAGAGTCCCTTGTATTCCCTCATCGGTGAGAAATGTCCCCGAGATCATTGTTCCTTGTTCAAATATGAAATCGATAGTCCCTTGTACATCGTCTCTTTCTTTCACCAACACTACTGTGGATTTATGTTTCGGTATAAGGTCAAGTCCCAACAGTGGTTCGACTGCCGAGGCATATGCTTCGGCATGTGCGACTTCTTCATTATTTTCACAGGTTGCAGTTAACTTATACGTACCAGGCGAACTGTACATAACGCCTCTGGCCATACCATAAATTGTATCACTGTATTCAACACTAAAATCGTCCTCCTCGATGACTGTTGCACACATATTGTCACCCAAGTTAAAGTCGTCCTCCTCGATGACTGTTGCACACATATTGTCACCCAAGTTAACCTCGCAAAGAATTCCACTTTTTGGGTCCACTTCCATATATAAGGCATGTTCAACACCAAGAATGTTGTTGGTTGTATTCATTCTCATTGCAACGTAGAGAGGACAGCCTGGTTGAGTACAAAGAAGTTTTACAGTGATTTGAAACGAGTCGACGTGAATTAATGGAGGAACGCATGTATTTGGACCGTAACACTATGGTCTATAGTAAGTACAAAATACAAGCGTCTAGTCCACCATTCAATATTCAGCTGTCGTCCATTAAAGAATTTCCGCTTCCATAATCCAAAGACCTAATTCTTGCAATAACATTAGCACCAAATTAAAAGGATAAATCATAGTATATATAAAACTAGGCTAATTTCCTGCAAGACAGAAGCGGTCAACAATTTTCAGTGATGCCAGCAAGACATCATGATGATCCAAAAATATCAAATCCGTATCGCTGATCTTAATCCATATGATATACGTTGCAAAGTCGTTATCTAGAGTATAATGTATCTCAGCCACGCTTTGATTGTGACTGTTCATATGAACACTATGAGGTTCTTGAAATACATGGGTTCATACGGCCCCTAGCCCCGGGTTAAGCGGAATTAGACACAATTTACGAAACGTACCGCCATAGATCGTGCACGTTACGCTCGTATTTTGATATCAGCATGCGATATGTATCGCCAAATTTGAGAAAAATTCGAGTGGAGGCGCTTGATGATATAGCCCAATTTTACAAGTTTCTGCAATATTGTTTTGTGACGTGATTAATATCGTCACATTTAACACAGGATCTAACAAATGCTACCAGGCGAGATATGTATACGTATGTATACGCAGGTCCCTCTGGTATATTACCAGACACTCACCATGCATTTTCTGGTAGAGCTTGAGCCAAGTGTGTAGTGTGATAAGTTTTAGCTCCTTAGCTCAAGGTGTAAGAAATATATTTAGTGGGGGAGAGGGAGGGAGTCGAAATTATTCCCCAGGCCTGAACAGGTCCCAGAAAGCCCAGGCCAGAGAGGGTTAACATCAACTCAAGCCCAATATCGAGTACTCAGTCGCCATTCACCACAACATGTGCACTACGCTGCCACTATTTGCCACCAAATAGTATTGTAGGCACCATTATCAGCTTTTGTATTATCGCACACGCTAACGCTGATATTCTCGTTGTCTTTGCCTGAATACGACATTAACTCTTAATACTCTCTCTCTCTTTCTCTCTTTGCCTTTGCTATATCATCTCCTGATTTTGTACCTAAAAATTGTTACCGTTCATCAAGACTTGACCTCCCATCGCGTTGTTCTCGAACAAGGTTTCACACTTTCAACGTCTATATGTTTCACCGCCTGGTGAAATATGTGTTGTATCTCAGGTACGCTTTTATTGTACCTGTTCATGTGGCAACTTGGATGACATGACCACGCGGCCTCTAGCACCGGCATAAGCGGTATTAGATACAAATCTAAGACCGTTCAGGTTTAAGATATCAAAAGTTGTTATACAATCTGTACTATCGGCGGCTTCCTTCAAATCCAGTGAATGTATTCCTCACGAGGTGTATATTCCTCACGATGTGTATATCATTCGACACGAGGGATCATTCAATTCGAAGAGCTCATCTATGTGGCATCATAAAAATGAGAACTTTGAAACAGTTCCACTTCAACTATTTCTGCTTACAAGAGAATATGCATATGGCTGATAAAAGCTGTACTCTTTGTGCTTTTGGAGTGAGTGAGTGAATATGATTTAATGTCACTTCAACTATATTTCAGTCCTATCATGACGTTGGGTCTTATTCCTTTTCACACCCGAGAACCCCACGGATGGCGTCCTATTCCCTTTCACATCCGGGAACCCCGAGCGTGCCCCAGTCGCTTTTTGCGATAAGCTGTCTGAAGAGCTGAGGCCTATTCTTAGTATGACCATAGGATGTGCACGACATCTTAGGACAACCTCGGAAGCCTCACGGATCTTGCGCGTTTGGAATACCTCTAGAAATTAAATTCAAACCATTCAGCAAATGAGGAACCATCCAATTAGTGATGACAAATGCCTTTGAACGCCTTTGTAATTGTAATTACAGCAAGTCAAATTATTCCGCAGAAAATATTGTGCTGCTATTTCGAGAAACTCTGGCGTTGAAGGCATTTGGATACTAAAAACCCTCAATGTCTCACGGAAGAACTTTACGTTCGTCAAGTCTTAACCGCTTGACTGTAGGTGTGGCTCTACATATTAGTTTTATCTCTCCAGTGCGAATGAACAAATACCATGCAGATACGTATCCACCTGGGATTTCTCTAAAAAGTATATACTACAATTCTTCAGGATCCCATTGTTCGTCTTAATTCATTGGTAATCTCCATGTTCAAGAAAACTGATCAGCCGACTGTTGAATTAATGGCGGACTAGACGCTTGTATCCATTAAAGAGGTAAAAGCGTCATTTAAAAAATATTCAGCAAATAACATATTTCGATAAAAGTTATTCAGTAGTTGAAAGCAATTATGGTGAACGTGTTTCTGTGACCTCATTTTTTAATATCACGGGCATTGAAATCACACTTCTGACATTCTCTGAAAAACGTAACAGCACCTGCACTTGGCTCCAGTGCCCGAGATGATGTCAGAAAACGCGCACTGGCATTCCGAGCGTGATGCTTTGCAACGTCATACTCGATCATATGAACGGCCACAATCAAAGAGTCACTGACAAACGATGTCGAAAACGACATGGAATATTATTTGGATGAAGGATACTGGTCAGTGATACGGATTTGATAATAGCACCCACTAGACTCCCACAGTGCAACACATGTCTCCTTCAAATTGGATAAAAGCATGGATAAAGAGCTTAGATGAGACCTCATTTATATCCGATGTGAATTGGTTGATGTGCATAACAAGAGAGGTGAGAAATTTTAATAGTAAAGACTGACCACATTCTCAGAAAAACAGCAGCTCTGGTTAATCAAGCTGTTGATACATGTCAGTCAGTACTTTAAACCCACCATCTCCGAAATATAAAAATAGTATGCATTTATATCGCAATGCCTATATTCTTTAACTTAATGTGGGCTGTCCAATTTGTAAACGTAATTGATACAATATATGTAAGAGCACACCCGCAATTACTGATCTACTCCCGGTGTCCCACTGTTTTAACTCCGGTACTGAGCGTACATTGAAAATCATACCTGCCTCAGCTTTCCAGAGTCATTGCTCCTCGTGTGTTAGTCTTACAAAACTGATATTTTTACACAATTAATTAGAAGCATTTCCGTCACAAAACAGGATAATGTGTTCCATTGTAGGTTGATAGCTAAGTATCAAAGTACAGTCGTTGAGAAATATCGGCATCATTTTTTAACAACAACAATTTATTCTCTAGATGGTGGTTGGGCCTTGGTGCTAAAACTTCACCACTGCCTCCATATACACCTTAGCCAGGAAATGTACGTTCAATAAAGCATCAATTATAAATATTGCCTACATTTTACTCAATTTTGTGAGACACCTTTCGCACTTCAACTCAAAGCGATGAGTATCGGGCGCACAGAATGTGGGTTACTGTTAACCTCAGCCGGATAATAATTTACGGGTTGATAGGAACACCATGATGTCTTGTCAGAATCATTGAAAACTGTTGACCGAGTCTCTCTCTCGGAAGAAATTACCTTGTTCTGATGTATATATTTAGTTTGTGTCTGCTATGAGTTTGGTGCTAGTGGTGCCCTGGGAAATTGGAGCGATATGGTGCTAGTGGTGTCCTGGGAAATTGAAGCGATATGGTGCTAATGATGTCCTGGAAAGTTGGAGCGATATGGTGCTAATGGTTTCCTAGGAAATTGGAGCGATATAGTGCTAATGGTGTCCTGGGAAATTGAAGCGATATGGTGCTAGTGGTGTCCTGGGAAATTGGAGCGATATGGTGCTAATGGTGTCCTGGGAAGTTGGAGCGATATGATGCTAATGGTGTCCTAGGAAATTGGAGAGATATGGTGGTAATGGTGTCCTGGGAAATTGGAGCGATATGGTGCTAGTGGTGTCCTGGGAAATAGGAACGATATGGTGCTAATGGTGTCCTGGGAAATTTGAGCGATATGGTGCTAATGGTGTCCTGGGAAATTGGGGCGATATGGTACTAATGGTGTCTTGAAAAGTTGGAGCGATATGGTGCTAGTGGTGTCCTGGCGAATTGGAGCGATATGGTGCTAATGGTGTCCTGGGAAATTGAAGCGATATGGTGATAATGGTGTCCTAGGAAGTTGGAGCGATATGGTACTGAAGGTATCCTAGGAAATTGAAGCGATATATTGCTAATGGTATCCTGGGAAATTCGAGCGATATGGTGCTAATGGTGTCCTGGGAAATTGGAGCGATATGGTGCTAATGGTGTCCTGGGAAATTGAAGCGATATGTTGTTAATGGTGTCCTGGGAAATTGGGGCGATATGGTGCTAATGGTGTCCTGGGATATTGGAGCGATATGGTGCTAATGGTGTCCTGGGAAATTGGAGCGATATGGTGCTAATGGTGTCCTGGGAAGTTGGAGCGATATGGTGCTAATGGTATCCTGGGAAATTGAAGCGATATGCAAGATGTGAGAAAAATTAACGACGGCTGGCGACTAAAAAGCAACCAGATGACTCCACAGGAAAGCTTCCCTCGGCACCTCACATTCAGATTCGAGAATACGGTGGATTCACGGAAGCTGCCTTAGTATCTCAGCCGCGCTATTATTGCAGAGGTTCATGTGGAGATTATGAAGTATCCACACAGCCCCTAGCACCGGCTTAAGGTTACTGTATCGGGTCAAAACTTCAAAACCTCGATTTTTTTTTTTTTTTTTGGTCTTATACCAGAGTACACAGTCAAACCTACAAGTTGGGGGAATAAAAAATTATGAAAATTGGTGCATTGTAGTAACAAAAAAAACATGACAGGGGATTAGCGTGGCTCAAGCGATCGAACACAGTACTGATTAGTTTTGGCCGTTTTCTCCGTTTAGTTCTTCGGCAAAAAGTGTTTTTTCTCGTTCTAATTTCTCTCTTGTTATTTGCTGTACAAACATGATCTTTGGACACAATATTCTAATCATTTAGATCTTCAAAAGTTGCCTCAAATTTGATAAGTTCGGCCCTGTTCAACGAATTATTTATGATTTAGTGAAGAGTGGTCGAGTTTTTGTAGATTTTTTCAATCTTTCAACTTTGCACGACGATAAAATAGCTTCTAGGCACTAACTAAAAGAACTGAGGCAACCTATTTTATTCGAACGATAAAGTTCATTATTCCAAAAAGCAAGTTTGTTTGATGAAAACTGAGAGAGTTGTTAGCGTGTGATTTTGAGGACTATACGTTTCTGAATGACATCATTTATCTTTAAATAAATCGACTCCTGTAACAATTTCGAGAAAGTTATTTATTTATCTAAATTCCTTGAATCAAGGGCTTTCAGAAAATGTATAGTTTGTATGGATACAAAGAAGCACTGCCCCGTAGTTAAGCAAATTTGTGATACGTAGACGTACGCAACTGGAATCCGATACAGTAACCTTAAGCGGAATTAAGCTGCTTAAGGGAGTAGAGGACGTTCATTTCCCCGTTCTGATGGGGCTACAACATGGTCATTTGTCGAATTTTTCAAAACAAGCTGAATTTTCTAACAAAAATTTGACCTTGGGAAGTTTGATTTATTGAGCATCAAAGAAGAAAAAATTCTAATTTCCCTATGTATTCAGTGTTATGGCTTTTAAGTGGTATACATGCATTTGGCTGCTATATTTTTTTAATGAATATGGTGACCCCCTATTTTTTTTTCATGGATCATCTTCTCCTAACCTGATGGAAAAATCCTGAAGTTTCAACCTCTAGAAATGAACGTCCTCTACTCCCTTAAGCTGACAGCGAGAGATCTTTCCACGAGGAACGTCTTTTTGGACAAAGGTTGACTACCGGTACTGGATGTCGAATCAGATGATTTTATGATATTTATTACATGATGTAGTGAAGAAAAAGTTTTTATGTCTGCTGACATTAATATATTGGCGTTCAGTTTGTTTTGAAAATTGAATTTATAAATAGTATT
>JAVTVY010007766.1:0-47209 GCA_036873755.1 Hanleya hanleyi
CCTTATTTTTGAGTGTGACTATATTTATCAGCAATCATATTCCAAGCCTTATTATATAAAACTTATGTTGATAGAATGCGAAATAAAGGAAATATTGACTATTTGTTGCTCGCAACGGCATGCACTGGGCGCCGCCATTGCACCATTGCGTGACGTTTTTAGATGAGCGGAAGTCAGATTAAACTCATCTAAAAACGTCACAACGTCATGGAGATTTAAGGTTGATCGTGCTGGTCATGCCGATAATTCGCAGGAGAAGGAACCCAGTAAATTCACTGACGTTCTAGTTGATTTTAGTAGTTCAAGTGTAATCATGAAAATATTTGTGAACTTAGAAGCATCGTCGTTCAACTGAAATCACTTGACAATTTCAGAGTTTACCGCTCAGTTTCAAATTTTGTCCAAATTGAATCGGGCAGGTCTCAGCTGAGAACTTTGGGAAGAAATTGTTCAGCTGGCGAAGATAACCTAAACCAATTTCCTTTTAGGAATTTCCCCCCGTGAGATTTGCCTCGCCAGTTTTTTCCTCGAATTAAAACTCGAACCAAGAGTAATTCAAATGCCGTAGTTGGAATGTCCCTGGATCAAGCGTTAGCCGTGACGTCCTGAATGCTGACGTCATCAGTCACGTCATCCCACAGACAATATGGCGGCGCCCACGTCGACTTCAAAGCGGAAACATGACTTCACAAATTGTAATAAAACTAATAGGGTATCGCCCCCAACGAAAGTAAAATAGTTGGTTATATTTCTTTAAGAGTCCAACCTTTGTAATAGGAACATATATAAAATAAGGTAAGTACTCCTTTAATGACGGACGACCGACCAGACGTACATGCCAACGACAGGACGTTCACAAAAATCATCACAATGTGCGTAAGTTTGATAGGCTTGTGGTTGACCACCCAACAATGCTACATAGCAAAAATTTGAAATCTCTTGCTACAAAGGTTAGGCTTTCATCGCGATCATATTGTCATATGTACATTTTGCGAGACATTGCCATGGAAACCACAAAAATCATCGCCATATACATGTACCCAAATTCAATAGGCTTGTGGTTACCACCCAACAATCCTGCTTGCCAAATTTGAAGTCCCTAGCTGAAACTGCTTGGCTTTTATCGCGTTCACCTCGCCATATGAACATTTTGCGTGATGTTGCCATGGAAACCACAAAAATCTGCCATGGAAACCACAAAAATCATTGTAATGTACCCAAATTCAAAAGGCTTGTGGTTGACCACCCTACAATCCTGCTTGCCAAATTTGAAGTTCCTAGCTGAAACTGTTTGGCTTTTATCGCGTTCACATCGCCATATGAACATTTTGCGTGATGTTGCTATGGAAACCACAGAAATCTGCCATGGAAACCACAAAAATCATTGTAATGTAGCCTAATTCAAACATCTTCATTTTATCCAGCCAATTTCTGCGTTCCCACTTCGAACCTGCCTTGATTTATCTGACCCCTTCAGCGTTCAAACTCCGAGTTGTAAATTTCACCAGCTAAAGACAGAAGAACCAATCAGAACGTACACATCGATTGCGAGTGAAGTCACGTAGCGTGACATCATCCTCTATTAGCGGCGTCGTTCCTCCTAATATGGTGCCCACTAATTAGGTCAGCCAATCAATAACGCTCTTGTGTGACCCATTTCAAATGTTTTCCAGGTCAGTGACGTCTCGTGTCTATTTATAAGTTATTTGAACATGGAAGGGGTCCAGATATATCAAGGTACGTTCGAAGTGGGAACGTAGAAATTGACTAGATAAAATGAAGATGAATTCAAAAGGCTTGTGGTTAACCACCCAACAATCCTGCATGCCAAACTTGAATTTCCTAGCTGAAACAGTTTACCTGCTATCACATTCACAGCGTCATATGGACATTTTGTGCGATGTTGCCATGGAAACCACAAAAATAATCACAATGTGCCCAAATTCTATAAGCTTGTGGTTGACCACCCAACAATCCTGTGCACCAAATTTGAAGTCTCTAGAGGCAATGGTTTGACTTGTAGACGGGTCACAAGAATTGTTGATGCCGGACGACCGGACGTACATGCACCCAACAATTCTGCATGCCAAATTTGAAGTCCCTAGCTGAGACTGTTTGACTTCTATCACGTTCACATCACCATATATGGGCATTTTGCGTTATGTTTCCATGGAAACCACAAAAATCAACACAACGTGCCCAACGTTGATAGGCTTGTGGTTGACCACCCAACAATGTTACATAGCAAATTTGAAATCTCTAGCTACAACGGTTGTCTTCTATCGCGTTCACATCGTCCTATGGACATTTTGCGTGACGTTGCCAAGGAAACCACAAAAATCATTGTAATGTACCCAAATTCAAAAGGCTTGTGGTTGACCACCCTACAATCCTGCTTGCCAAATTTGAAGTTCCTAGCTGAAACTGTTTGGCTTTTATCGCGTTCACATCGCCATATGAACATTTTGCGTGATGTTGCCATGGAAACCACATAAATCTGCCATGGAAACCACAAAAATCATTGTAATGTACCAAATTCAAAAGGCTTGTGGTTGACCACCCAACAATCCTGCATGCCAAATTTGAAGCCCGTAGCTGAAATGGTTTAACTTCTATAACATTCACAGCCTCATATGGACATTTTGCATGATGTTGCCATGGAAACCACAAAAATCATCACAATGTGCATGCGTGATGTTGCCATGGAAACCACAAAAATCATCACAATGTGCCCAATTCTATAGGCTTGTGGTTGACCACCCAACAATCCTTTGCACCAAATTTGAAGTCTCTAGAGGCAAAGGTTTGGCTTCTAGACCGGTCACAAGTATTGTTGACGACTGACGATCGACCGACCGGACGGACAACCGGACGTACGTGCCAAAGACAGAACCCTGCAGCCTAATAGGCTAAGGGGTAAAAAAGTGGTCCAGTAGTGTACTATTGTTTGACACTTATAAATCAATTCAATGTTACATTTGGCGTTCTTATTCTTAACTGGGTTAAAGTCAGATTGACTGTTCCATTGTTGATTAAATTAGTCACAAAATAAAGAAAAAAATTCCTTCACCACAAGGTCCATAATAATAATTCATTCACAGGAAAGGCAACACACATGAAGAATGACTAACATTCTTGTCATGAAATTGAAGAACTACCAGATTTTGGAGAATTTTGGACTAAAACATCTGGATATATGGAGAATATGTTCAGATGTCAGCTTTTACAATAAGGCTACAACTTCTCTGATGGCATAAATGAGCTATAATTACCATACTCGTTTTTGCCCTTGAGTGAATAATTGTCAACTAATCCTAATATGGGTAGTTTAATATTGTGAGACTGAAAATACTGATTATTCCGAAATTTTGGGGATGAAATCTCAAATGTTTTGTGAAAAGCATAATGTACTAATAATGCCCTTGGTATGAACATACCCTAACCCTTTGATACATTGCTATACAGAGTCAATAATGGAAATCAGTGCATGTCAAAAATCCTCTAAACTTTCCAAATGCTAATAGAACCAAAACAGAGCAAAATGCATTTCCTTACAGAGAAAATGTTTATTATATTATACCCAAGACTCAATACAATTATTTTTTAGCTTCACAGGCATCTAGCTCTTAGTGCTGGGTCAACCCTTTGTTTAGCTCAAAGTAAAAAAAGAACTTTTTTTCTAGTCTTTTTTTTCTCGAATTTTGCCAAAACAAAATTGAGTCAAAGAGTCCTTCGATGTCTTGTTTTTCTTTTCAGGAAATAGTACCGTACTGTTGAATGCTGACTTTACAAATGACTCAAAAGAAAAAATGCCTATAAAGTTTAATAGAGATTCAGCCTTATGGTAATTCCTCTAATATAATTCAATCACAGGAATTGAAATTTCCCACTATAAAATCTGGGGTGATCAAAGTTATTAGAACAGGAAATTGATAAAATGATTCAAAATCATGAATTAATTCTTTGTATTTCAATGGTTTTTTTAGTGGATGATCAAATTTATTTCTCCAAAATTGGGGGTGATTGAATTTTGATATGGGGTGATTCACATCTTCCTGAACAAATATTTAAGCTTCTCAAACATTTACAAAAATCTGCTAATTCCTCCATAAGAGACATGTTGAACTGCCCAGTGTGAACTCGCAGATAGGTATAATGAGTCATCGCTGGCTCATGTGTCCCAAAGGGACCATTGGTGTAAGGGAGGTAATCCATTCAGAGGATATGCATGATGAAGGTGGACTGGTCTGGATCATGATCATATATCCTAAACAAATGCTTTCAAAGTTTGTGTTCCTTTCATTTCAGGAGGTGTTACTGTTGGCGATTTGACAGTCTCAAACCATGCAATATTATGGACAGTGGAGAAAGGTGATTCTGAGAGACCTGAAATGACAGAGAGAGGCAATTTAACTGACATACTAGGCGGATCAAACAATGGACCATCTCACCGTCTCGGACTGACGATTTATCACATTGTCTGAATGCCATCAGAACTATCCGTTGAACTTCATGATCTCAGCTATGAAGTTTAACATTTAAGAGAACAGTCTGAAAATTGTCTTGTGAAAATGTTGAAAGATGAATTGAATGATCAATTTGAATTGGGAGATCCTTAATTTATTTACATGTGTATAAAACGTGTACATATTTACATGTGTATAAAACGTGTACATATAATTGCTATTTACAATTTACTATACTGAGGTTTAAATTATCAAAGATTGACATATCAATATATATATATATATCAACTCATTTGGCAGCTGCAGGCCTGGACATATTGGAGTTTGCATTTAAGCTGTTTTACAGATCCATGTCAAAATGACAATGTTACTACGTTTTTTGCTTCAGCTTGGACTTTCAATTGAGGGCCCTTGTCGCAACGTAGCAGTGTTTATTTCTACCCATCAATGGTTCTGCTCACAGCAAGGCAGCCCTGGCAGTAACCACCCCGTGTCTATGTTTCAAAACAATGATCAAAGAAAACAGTTGACAGATTTCATTTTTAAGTGGGCCAAAGACACTATTTTTTTCTCAAGCCCTAAATTTAGTGAAACACTTGCAGAATCATTCTTATTTTCATTCTAAATGAAAGTATATGGATTGTAGATATAGAATACATAAAATGTTTACAATATACAAACAACTTTTCAAAATAATTTGATAAGAAAATATTGAATTGCTGTGTTGTAGGACAGACAAAAATCCCACTCTGCTTGGAGACCAAATTGCAATGCCATAGAATATATTATATCTGTATTGTTTTCAGCATTGAAATGTTCCAAAATATTGATATGGGGTGGAATTGCGATTTAAAGCTGAACTGCAATCATTGTAGTGTACAACGAATCCAAATGGCGAAAATACAATATCTTGATCAATTTCCAAGGTTGTCCGTCCACATCTGTAATGTTAGCACCCCTATGAAATTTGGTCATCTGTATCAAACAATACTATCATCTCGTACTTTTAATGAATTTGGTACGGAAAAAGCTTATGTGTGTCTGATTCGGTACATAAAATCAACCAAAATATTTAAAAAATAAATAAAAAATAAGGTTTTCAAAAACTGCTAGCGTGACTCAAAAGAATGTCCGTCCACAATTAAAGTCACGTTAGCAACAACATTGTTCAAGCTATACTCTATTCTATAACAGTTAGTCAAAATTTCATTGTAAGTCTGTATTTCCTAAACAGCACTTCCACTAACAATGTAATTGATGAGTCATGTGAAATGCAATTGAATGTGAAAATTCAATTTGTTTTGTGTCCGTCCACTTATGTAATGTTAGCAACAGAGTAATGTTAGCAATACAACTAAGTGGGATTTACGTAAATTTTGTTGCAAATATAGGTCTTATGTTTGCTTGGCAGAACTGACAAAGTGAGCAGAGTTGGTTGATAATAGCAGTCTGCAGTATTCATTTTTGCAGTCAAATAAGGTGTCTGTCTGAATGTAACATTAGCACTGCTATGTTTATTGCTAACGTGACACATGTCCGTCCACATGTGTCACGTTAGCAATGACTGACACATGGTAAAAATATTGCATTGGCGTTATCAATTTGCCTGATAGTTCATGTACATGTGGATAACAGAGCTTAGAAACCATATATCTGATCTTCATCATGGTAAATTCTGGCATTTTGTGAAAATTCCCCAAAATAGGCATGTCCGTCTGTCCACAAAGTCTGTCCAAATATAATGTTAGCAACAGTAATATTCGATTTTTGTTAACCTGTAGGTTGGTTAACAGGCTAACCTGTAGGTTGGTTAACAGGCATTCCACATGCTCAAAAGAAATTTCCTCCTGATTGCTTTCTGAAATCATCTAGTTTGCAGCAAGCATCTTTTCCATAGCAAAAAAAGAAATGTTTCTGACGATGTAATGTTGCTAACATTCCTGTTTGTCCGTCCATAGCATCACGTTAGCAACCATGTTAAATCAAACTTTTACTCAGAAAAACTATGCGCCATCTGCATGAAATGCTTTGAATAGTTTCAAAAAGTATTGTGGAAGCTAAGAAATAATTTTCAGTTGTGTGTGGTCAAAACGTCGCTCACACAGAAAATTTACGGCAAACCTTGTGTCCGTCCTATACCCGTTCTTTGCATTTGCTGGGTACTTTTTGCATTGAAAACTAGCTTTCCCACTATTCCGGATGATCACGGACTGCTGGAGTGTTCATTCAATTATACTACATTGCATTAAGAGAAACATTTAGCTCCTGCTTAGAGTCAGAGCAGCAGAACACAGTTTCTCTGCAGATCACTGCAGAGAAACTATCGGATGGAAGGGGGACAACAAAATCTATTCTAGATTTTCTCACAACCGACCAATTATCTCAAAACTTTCACAAAATCAGACTTCAAACCATCATTGTCAACGTAACACATGCAAAACATAAAATAGTCAGTGTTTATTTTTCCGTGATGAGGGCCATGTTTTGGCCCCCATTATACTGAAATCTGTCAGTTGGTACAGATAGGAACATTGATTTTGTAATAGATGGTGGAATGTTTATGCCATTGCTGTCTTAGACTAGACAAAACCATTGCTGGGTAGAAATAAGCATGGCTACAATGTGTAAAATACACAAGGGCTCTGAGCTGAAAGCTCACGCTAATGCAGTAAGTGTAAAGCATACGCAAAAAGGATTATTCAAAATCATTTTACATCACCTTTGTGTGACCATTTGTCCAGGCCTATCCACTGATTCCAGTTTTAATTTGTACATGGGACATGAGAGTATCGATGTATTAGTGGGTGGTGTAGGCTGTGTGTACAATTTTCAGTCTGTTGGCCAATATTCTTTGCACTTGTTCAAAATTTTATTGCAAAAGTTTGCAAGTGAAATACATGATGAATTCATTTTTGGCACACAATTTGTTTCTCTTTCCTTCAGGTATCGGTTTCATTGTGAAGTGGGATCGTGAATGTCTGCCAAAGGGGATGTGTAATAAAATCTGATTCTTTCCCATGGGTGTACTACAAAATAAAAAAAAATATAGAATACTTTTTTTTTTGTGGAGTACATCAGATTTACATAGAAATTGACCAGCTGCATGGAGACAAACAGTAAACAGTATATGAAATATACATGTAAAGCAAGACTGAATATTATAATGATTGACGTGTTCGAAATAGAGGATATGAGCTATTTCTTCAAGAAAAAAAAATGGAGGCCCGGAGCGACTAATCTTGAAGTTTGAAATTATGCATGAGGACCAAGAAAAAACCAGTTTGCTTTTCGCACTGAAGACATTTATTGTAATCATCATACAACCATTGAATATAGTTCTGGTCATTTATGGTCCTTCCTACTGAATAATAATAGTTCATGAATCATAAATTTAGCAATTTATGCACAGTTTTAAATAATTGAACCCTACCCTAATATATTTAATCAAAACAGTTCAATGGATTGAGTGAGGGAGTCGCACAGTTGAGCTTGAATGGAATAGGAACCAAGCAGTACAACATTTTTATGCCAGTGTCGTCATATTTGGTAGGGACAGGGGAGGGGGCATATAGTATTACTCTTGTCTTCTATCTCTCAGTCAAGATTAGGTTTCTATACAATATGCTTTCACCTGAAATCTGCTACAGTGATACCTTGCTGCAAGACTTCACTTGTGGTTGTATTTTCAGCAAAATCTGTCTTTAGGTGGCCCCACCCCTCCAGATCAAGTACATCCCAGATTTGGTTCCAGCACAATAAATGCTCGAGAGTTTGATGCTTTCACCTGAAATTTACTACAGTGATATATGAACCTCCCTTGGAATTACTTTTCAGCAAAATCTAACCACAGTTGAAGCCACAATCACTGTGACGTCATTCCGCCTGAATATAGGGTTAATCAGTAATCCCTACTACCTGGAACGTATCACACTGACCAAGGTGACCCAATTTTGAAATTCTTGGAATTGTCCTTATCAGTATCTCATTTTATTGCACTGTTTTCTTGACACCCTATCTCTCTTCATGTTAGGCTACCAAGTCATAAATCCACCCCAGCATAAAACCAGTGATGACAAACGCAGCTAGTCCACTTAGCGTCATCTTCTCTAGCCAAGTTGACTACATTACAAAGTTCCATACGTCGAAAACTTTGTGATGTCATCGACTTGGCTAGAGAAGATGACTTGTGTTAAACGGAGGAATGTATGTTGGTCAACTGCTTGCCTCCCATGTAGGAGAGAAAGAGCAGTTAAGTGATGATTGACTTTTTACCTAATTAACTGCTAGAGATCAATCATCACTACTGCTCCTCTTCATTGTTATTTGATTTTTTCAAATCATTAAATTCCAAAGGTCACTTCCAGCCTAACGAGTAGCTATACTTGACCTTTGACCTAATTAACTGCTAGAGGTCAGAACTACCAGTTTTACTTCAATGTTAATTTTACTCCCCAGTCACTCGAATCTTAATTTACCTTTCCATATCATTAACTTCCAGAGGTCATGACTCTCCCACTTCTGAAAGGAACATTGTGAGATCGAAGGTGCATGAAAAACATTGGACTAGAAAAAATGATGACAATCTGTGCATGCGCAGTTGGGAAATAGTAGAAAAAGGGATATTGGATGCGAATTTTGGTTATTGTCAAAAATTTTTTGGAGTGAAGTATAGTGTGTGTAGATGCTATTGTCCAGATTTACATTGTAGAGTATGATAGTATGATGGGAGGGGTCTCGGGGCTGTTGGTTGACATTAGACAGTAAAGCCATCGTGCACATGCGCACACGGCAGGGAATCCTGTCGTGGGCATTTCGGATATAGGTGAGCCATATGTGGTCCAAATGGGCTGAGTATGGTGTCCTGTTGAAGCAATCATTGGGGGTGGTTTTCACCAGAAGTGATGTCCTGGTGGGCATGTACACTCGAGTATTAGAGAAAGAGCATTTTTGGGGTACTCAGGAGTGTTTGGATGAGAGATGGGCCATGCTGGGTCCAAATGTTTTATTGGAGCTTTCATGATGTAGACTACAACTGGAGTGGTTTTTATACGCCTGCCAAAAGGCGGACGTATTATGTGATGGTGGTTTTCGTCCATCTGTCCGTCCCTCGTGTCCAGTCTATATCTGGGACAGTTTTCTATCTACAGTTCCAATTTTTGGTGAGTGGATACCCTACGGGGAGACGATGTGTCGCTTACCAAAATGAAGGTCGAGGTCAGAGGTCAAAGGTCACTGGCGTAAAAAACAGGAAATCACTGAAGTGTTTGTGTCCGGTCTATATCTGTGAACGTTTTCTATCCACAGTTTTTGTGAGTGGATATGCTAGGTGGAGACAATGTATCGCGTACCAAAATTGAGGTCAGAGGTCAAAGGTCACTTACCTAAAATCAGGAATTCATTGATCATTGACAGTTTTCTATCTGCAGTTCTAATTTTTGGTGAGAGGATGCCCTAGGGGGGAACGATGTGTTGCATACCAAATGTAGATCAGAGGTCAAAGGTCAGTGTGACCGAAAAATCTGGAAATCATTAAAAAAAAAAAAAAATTGTGAGTGGATTCAATAGGGGGAAATGAAGTGTCGTATACCAAAAAAATAGGTCAAGGTGAAAGGTCACTGTGACCCCAAAATCAGGAAATTATTAAAAATGACATTTTTGTGTGTCAGTAGATACATTAGGGGGGCACGATGTGTCACCTACCAAAATATAGGTCAAAGATCAAGGTCACTGTGACCCCAAAATCGTGAAATTGTTGATTTTTTTAGTCCATTGAGAAATTACGCGGAGCCATTTTGTCATGTACCAAAATTTAGATCCAGGTCAATAGTCAAGGTCACTGTGACTCCAGAATCAAGGCCAAAGGTCAATGTGACCTAAAAATGAGGAAATCATTAAAAATTAAAAAAAATTTGTGAGTGGATTCAATAGGGGGAAATGAAGTGTCACATATCAAAAATTAGGTCAAGGTCAAAGGTCACTGACCTCAAAATCAGGAAATTAAATATAACATTTTTTGTGTCGGTCGATACATTAGGGGGACACGATGTGTCACATACCAAAATGTAGGTCAAGGTCACTGTGACCCCAAAATCATGGAATTTTTAAAAATCATGATTATTTGTGTCCATTGAGAACGGTTTACGGTTTGTCAAGTACCAACATTTAGGTCAAGGTCAATAGTCAAGGTCACTGTGACTCCAGAATCAAGAAGTATTTAAAAATTACTTTTTTTTTGTGTCCGTGGATACATTAGGGGGACATCATGTGTCACATACCAAAATGTAGGTTAAGGCTGAACGTCCAGGTCAGTGACTCCCAAAATCATGAAATTCATAAAAATCATGATCTTTTTGTGTCCATTGATACATTGAGTGAAGACGATGTGTCGTGCACCAAAATTTAGGTCAAGATTGAAGGTCAAAGTCACTGTGACCCCAAAGTCAGGAAATCATTAAAATAACTTTTTGCTGCCAGTAGATACATCAGGGAGACATGATATGTTACATACCAAAATGTGGGTCAAAAGTCAAGGTCACTGGCCCCAAAATCAAGAAACTATTAAAAATCACATTCTCATATGCCTGTCGAAGACAAGGTCGTGTAATGCGATGTTGCGTTCTGTTCATTCATCCATTAACATTTTTTGTCCATGCGATATCTCTAGTTTCAAGGTATGGATTGGTACCAAACTTTGAGCATACCTTACTCGCATGGCAAAGAGGAGCCATACATTTTGAGATCAATTTGTCAACGGTCAAGGTCACAGTCCCCCAAAACTGAATCAAGTTTAGCTGACTATGTGTTAGGTTGGAATATTCAGAGTTCTCTCCCATACATGTATGGCATTTGTCCTGTGGAGTCCCCCATGTTTGAAACCGCTACATTTTTTACGCAATAAAAACCAGCCTTACTGACATATGGGTATAGTGCCTAGCACCCCTACTCAAGTAAAGAAAATGAAATATCCCACAGTATTTCCTGTGCCACTGCCCATGCGCAAGAATCCCTAGGCCATGAACTTCCTCTCCTTTACTGCCTCCGTGCTGTAGAGTAGTGCTCAGAAAAAGCTCCAGTCAAAGATTAAACATTTATAAACAATGTTAGTATTTGTTACCAAATCAAACCTGCTCTTGCAAAGGGCCTTATCTCCCTTTAGGAAGATCCTACAAATAGTTAAAAACGAAAAGTTGTCTCCCCTTAGGGAGCTCTCTCAGCCCAGCTAGGTTACTTAAGCTCTGCCCAATCCTTAATCTCACTCTTATAGCCCGAGACGTGTGGTGTGCAAGGCCGTGGAGTGAGGGGCAGGATGGGAGGGTAATCAAAGCAAGAGCAGGTTTGATTTGGTAACAAATACTAACATTGTTTATAAATGTTTAATATTTGTGACCCAAATCTACACCTGCTCTTGCTAATGGCTCACTAGCAACATATAGAGGTGGGCACCTCGGCCTTGTTGTAGTTCCAATAGCAGGCTGAGTAACCGCTGAGATGATCACGGACATGGCACACTAGTACTCGACAAGAGGGACCCTGGTCGGTGACGCTGTGGGTAGTCATGGAGTAATCATAAAAAAAAAATTCAGATTGTTGAATGTACTCATCCATGTAGCTGTGATCGTGGATGTGGTGCACAATTTTACCCCCACGAAGGAACTCGGGCCGGTGGCGCTGTGAGTATTCGAGTGGTAATCAGTGTATGACGAATAGAAGTGGTCATGTACATCCCGACAACATTGCATACAAGGTGCCCATCTTATACCACTCTTTAGTCCACAAGCCGTCTTATGTCAACTCTCTGTACTTTAGTCCCTGTTGCTGACACTGGTAAACCTGAAAGTAATACTCACGAATGTGTCAGTTCTTGTAAGATGACTTGTGAGTTGACAGCAGCTGCCTCTCTTGAGATGATCTAGTAAGTTGGTCATAATTGCCCTCATGCACCAAACTCTCTGTACTTTAAACTTGAAACTGACACAAAATATAGCCGATACTAGCCAATACTCACCATTGTGTCGGGTCTTGAAAGATGTCTTGTGAGTTGGCAACAGGCTGACCTGTTGAGGTGATCATGTAATAAGGTGGACATGTGATTAGCTGTGATGATGCCGTAAGTTGGCTGACTGTATAGGCTTACAGCACACAAAAACTCAACCAGAGAGAACCCGGGTCGAAGACGCTGAGGGTACTCGTGGATTAAAGTCAAACCTGATTGTAAATGTGGTACACAATACTCAATAGAAGGGAAAACCCAGGTCGTAGAGACGCAGTGGGTGTAAATAGAGTAAAACCAGTAATAACCATGCCTAAACAATACTCACCGATGAGACGGGTCTTGTAAGTTGGCTGACTGACTGACCTATTGAGGTGATCATGTAATATGGTGGACATATGAAATGGCTGATTAGATGTGATGATGCAGCAAGCTGGCTGATTGACTGACTTGCTGCGCTGAACGAAGATACCCCCCCCCTCTTTTTTGGAAGTTACTGGACCACGTGCTGGGCAGCCACCAGCGGCCCAAGCGTGGTCACTCTATCTGATTGTACTGACATAACTCTCAGATAGAAAAACGGTTGAATTGGCACTCCATGCACAAGACTGGACAATGTCATGAAGGGATAGGTTCTTCCATAAAGGCCATAATGTAGCGATGGCACGAATTCCATGGAAAGAAGCAGAGGTCAGAAGTGGGGGAGCGTCAATGGCAAGTTGATATGTCCACTTAATGGTCTTCTTCAACCAAGAAGCAATAGTATTCTTGGTAATGTCACGCACTGCAGTTGGCTGAAGAGACAGGAATAATAGACGACGAGAACCCCGACCAGGGTCGGTACGAGTGAGATAGTGACGTATGGCTCGTACAGGGCATAACAGGATGTCGTCCTCAAGGTCACGAACAAAGTCTGATAAAGCAGGGTTGGAGTACAAACGTTGAGCACAAGGACCTTGACGCACAGCCTCATTCTTAGCGATGAACTCATGGACGGGACGAAAGGAAATGTGAGACCAATTTGCCGTCCAGGTCAAGACAACCTTACTAGAGCGTGAAACTCAGAAACTCTAGACGTGGAAGATCGATTGGCTGAAACCATCGTCTGTGCAACTTCTGCTGAAAATCCTTGGACTGTAAGTGCACTCTGGATAGTCTGCAGACGTTTAAGTTGAGCCACCGCGGGTTGTGATGTATTATCCCGTGAGGTTGACGCAACAGGCTGGGCCAAACTGGAAAACGACGTGGCGGAGCAGTGAGAAGTGGAATCATTACCGGAAACCACTGACGATGAGGCCACCACGGAAACACGAGCAGAATGACGCAGTCGTGCTGAGTAATCTAAAGAAGAACTTCCTGAAACAGGGCCATGGGTAGGTAGGCATAAGCCAGGAAGCAGTCCCAGTTGATTGAAAGGGCGTCGATGGCGAAAACTTGAGGGTACGGAATCGGATTGACGAAGAGGGCAAACTGTGCATAGTCCCTCGTCGCGAACAAGACGATCAAGGGGGGTCTCCCAGATGCTGCAGATCTGGCGGAAGACCTCCGGATGAAGGCCATTCGATCTGAAGCACGGTGTCGGGGCGAGAAAGATGGTCCGCTAAACAAAGAGCCGACCCGGAACATGGTGAGCATTGAGATGACAGAGATGAATGAGAGCCCAGTCATAAAGATCCCATACCAGACGAAACATTGACAAAGATCGGGTGGTACCCATCTTGTTGATGTGAGCACTGACAGTAGAGTTGTCCGTAGCGATGAGAATGGACGAATTCACGAGACGTCAACTCCAATGCTGAACTGCTAGGATGACTGCCTTCATTTCCAGAAGGTTGGTGTGAAGTACGGCATCCAACCTAGACTATCTGCCGGACACCTCCAGTCCGTCCAGATGGCCTCTCCAACGGGTCTCGGAAGCATCGGTGTAGAGATGGTGATCCGGAGATGGAAATCGCATGACGATGTGGCGGGACTGCCACCAAATCAGATGTGGATGTAGAGACGTCAATACCAGCACTAATGGATTGAGGGATGACGTCTGTAAATAAGACAGATGGCACTGCAGTGACCGAACTAGGAGACGACCATAATGAGTAAGGTCCTGCGTAGAAATGAATAGCCCTATGAGTTGATGACAAACAACTATAATGCCAATGTCTAAAAACTGGTCCAACGGTCTATACGAGGACGAAGCACTTGATGGAGAGAGTCGAAAAACTGCCCTCAAAGTAACGACGAACCTAAGTAAACCTCGATGTGAAAACCCCGAGATGGAGAAAAACACCAAGACTAGAGCAGTGATACAAGGGGCGATGTAGACTCCGAACGGGAGGACTTGCCACTCAAACCGACGACCGTCGATGGTGAATCGTGGGAAACGCGGAAGACGAGGATGAATGGGTATAAGAAGAAATGCATCTCGTAAAACGATGGAGGTCAACCAAGCGATAATGAAGACGCATCAACCGAATTGTCAGAAGGTTTTTTTTTTTTTTTTTTTTTTAGAATACCGACTAAAAGACGAAAAACACCAAAGTCGAGAGACGTGCAGGCGAACAAACGTCGAAGCCTCTATGACGATCAAGAGAAAGATCTAGAAATGGAGACCGGGACTGTCGAACTTGACGACCCTGATGAGGCGGTATAAAAGAACGACGTGGTGAACGGCGTTATGGCATACGGGAACGTCGAACAGATGTACGAGAACGACGTGCCGACATACGGGAAAACGGCGTTGAGGTGTACGAGACACGACGAACAGACAATATGACCGACGTGCTAACGTACGGGAACGATGTTGAGGAGAACGTGAACGACGAACAGTCGAACAAGAACGAAGTACAGGTGTATGAGAACGACGTCACGGCGTAATGGAACGTCGTTGAGGTGTAACAGAACGACGTAATGCGAACGAGAAAGGTGTTGCGTGAGAAAACGGCGTAGTGATTTTCCCAATTTTTCCAATTCAATTCAATTTATTGTACAAATACGCTCACAATGTAGCAGGGTACAACCTTTTAAAAGTACGAGAAACGTCGTTTAGGTGAACAGGAACGACGTTATGGTGAACAAGAACGACGTAGAAGGAAAAACAACTAAAGTTGAATCCGAAAACTGTAAAACCGAAACTCGAAAAGTCCCAGTGGAGTCCGAACAAAACAGCCGAAGTTCGCGAAACTGTTATGAGATTTGAAATGCAGAGGAGATGAAGAACACATTCATTGTTCCTCGTGTTAATCGTGGACGTCACTCCGCCCGGTAGCATCATCCCCGACAACACAAAGATACTTCCAACGTAAACTAGGAAGATCTTCAATAAATTTAAAATTCCCCGAAGAGAGCAATTACATTTTGATGTCTCTCGCCGGTAGATAAACTAAGGTCATTAAGTTTCACAATTTGAATTGACCAATCAAGAACAATGTTCAATCAAGCTCACCCTCAATTTGAGGTCTAAACTACACCTAAGTCCTCAAATGGAATAGATGAAATTATCATCCAGAATAAAAATTAAGATCAAACAAATGCTGTAGACCAAAAGATGTTTGCACGAAGCAGTCGTAGAAGAAAAACGGCAAAGAACAATGCTTAGGAGCTGTCTGTCGTTCCTCTTACTAGGCTGTAACCGGAAATCGTTCTCGGACGAAAGTAACTTGCGAAGTAGAAGACCTCCCGATGGAAAAACAGTCTTATGCTGTCCCAAGCAGATGATTGAGAAACTTCAGGCTTGATCTTTGCCCGGCCAACAGACCAGGGAAAGATCAATAAACACCCTACGTGTCGTTGAACGAGAACAATTCTAAAGACTTCCCGGAGAAATAAACACACACTCAAGCTAATAATATTAATTTCTCAGGAAGAAGAAAATAAAATTAAAGCTCAACTCAATTTGAATTGTAAGTCTAATTCAGTATTCCGATGGGAAAATTTGGTTGTGAAAAATAAATATATCACAAAGCAATATTTACTAGCAGAAAAATGTGTTCCAAAGAATAGCACAATTTCTTAATAAACAATCTCGTGATCTCTTTTCTTGATCAACATACCCTTGATTACACAAAGAGTAATATGGTAGGCTCATTAAAATGTAACAAAGACGTCGTAGTGTACAACAACAACAACGTAAAAGTAAAAGGCAGAGAAAAACCTCTGCAAGTTCTCTCTCTTGATAACATGATATCAAATAAACAGAATAACACTTGATATAACAAGAGACTGCATTTTGGTAGGTACAATGAACTGTATGCATAGAAGTAAACTACCAAAGTCCGAGACAACAACAACAACACGAACATGAAGGTGTTATCGTTTACATCAGTGAGAGTACAATTTCCCTGCAGAAACTAGTAACGAAAGGTTATAGTACGCTGAGCATTATGGATAGAGCATTTCTCCCAGCCGGCAGGCTTACACACTGTGTACTCTGACAGATCAGCCGCTTACACCCGCGATCAAAGTTCAGATGTGTCACCGGGACACACGTTCCCGATAACAAAAGAGCGGTCGAGAAAGCCGGGCTTTGGACAAAATCCTTTGTTGTCCAAACAAAGAAACAGGTTTGTGCGCAAACACGCCAGACAAGACTTTACCAACCGATTCTAACTGTCTGAAATTTTAACATTATCCTCTCGTACAAATAGTCCCACTAAGGGATTCTGATAGAACTTGGCGGGACTAAGAGTATGCGATAAATCCAAACCAGAAACCAGAAAGATCTTCGTTAAAATTTGAAATCTCCGACAAGAGCAATTTCATGTTGGCGTCTTTCGTCCGCAGATAAAGCAGGGTCTACCGTAACCCGTAATAAATACGCTCGTCAAGCCTGGGCATAATTCCTCCAGGTGGAAACATTCCAACTTAGACACTCTAAACACGTGGCACTGACGGTAACAAAGGTGACCTTTGCATGAGTGTGAGCATCCAAACTAGACCAAAACTGCCGACACGAACGGCATGAATTAGAATTTACAGGGACAGATATCTCAGACATAATGTCTAAGAAATACAGCAAGAGAAAAATACTAGTTTAGCAAGGGTACAACCGAAGGTCAAACCAACAACAACCAAACCAGCACTATAGGACACATCCTTGATATGCACCACACTCGAGGTGGTACAAATAGAGAAAGAGGGAGATTAAGGATTGGGCAGAGCTTAAGTAACCTAGCTGGGCTGAGAGAGCTCCCTCAGGGGAGACAACTTTTCGTTTTTAACTATTTGTAGGATCTTCCTAAAGGGAGATAAGGCCATTAGCAAGAGCAGGTGTAGATTTGGGTCACAAATTGAAGATTTACAGCTTTCCATAGACCAGAGAGTCATCTAAAGTGGTTCAAGTCATCTATAAGACAACTGCTGGGAAGTATACTTTTGAATTGAACAATATGGCGTCAGAATTTTGCTGTATTTGTGGCCATAAGAAACCAGATTCTGATCCCCATTCAGCTTGCCCGCCATGCCGTAGCCATTGTTGATCAGTACACTTAAGTGCAATGAATGTCAAATCTGGCCTAGTGTTGTTTCCAATTGTACCTTGTGGGGGCATATGCCAAAACCGGTTCTATTGTTACTGTGAACACAGGAGTGCATTATTTTGTTCCTCAACATTCCCTCTCTCTCGTGAGCGAGATGGTTCAGAGTAATGTGTTGGCGGAGCCACATAAGTATAGGACTTTGGTGGCATTCTTAAATAAAGATCAACCACCTTTCTCCTTCCCTGCTAAACCTTTGTTTGCTTATCTTGTTTCAGGAAAGAAGACTAAACCAGGCCAGGTCTTGGGGAGATTGGACGACGTGACCTCGGACAAATCATCAGATCTTGTGGAGAGGTCATCCTGACGGAGTCACCTTCGGAGACGAGCCATGCCGCAGACGATTTCTGGGACAGATGTTTCCGGACATGCGACCTCAGATCCACACACGGGACTATGTTGTCATATTGTGTCAGTTTCTGCAGGTCAAGTGTCTGCTACCGAGTCTGACCTACTTTTGACTTCGGCCCAACAAGTTACCCTCCGCAATGAAATCAATTACATCCATGTCTCTATTTAAATCTAAAATCAAATCATACCTAATTGGCTACTGACCGATTTTCACAGCAACATTGGAAATGGATTTCTTACCTTAGTCTATAATTGTATGCCATCTTCCTTGCAGTTTTATATTATATTAGGGATAGAACAAGCCCCATGGGGTTTTATTCCCGCCATACAATTTTCTTTATATATGTTATGTATTTATATCTCTTTCATAAATGGTGAATAAAAATCAAATCAAATTTGAAGTCTTCTGTTAGTCACTCTCGAGTTTCTGCTTCTGACCTACATAGAGAAATGGGGTCAGGGCAGTTACTTCTTTCGGGGGTAGCCATGGACCAGATGAAGATGTCAACGATGACTACGACTTCCGGTGACCTACTTACGTCGACAAGGGATTACAGCATAGCTGGTGTGATGGCAAATTATGGTTATCGGGCACCTGTGCCTAGATTTCCCGATCAGAGTGTTTACACAGTCCATATTTTGATATGGCTTATTTTGCTGGTCAATCGGATCAACCATATTATCTAGGTCCGCCTACTCGGCCTAACCTAGTGCCATATGTGTCATCAGCCATGAGGTCACGACCTATTTTTCAAGGGGTTACTCAAAAATACGATCAACCCCAGAATATAGGTCAACCTCAACTGGCCCATGGTTATTCGGTTGCGGGGTCGGTCGTAAATCTGACACAGAGTATCAGTCGACCTTTACCTTCTATACCAGATTTCCACTTCCGGCCTTCAGGTGATCCTCGTTTGCTAGGCCAGAGGTCTGTCCGTCCTCAACTGCCATATATGCAATATAGGTCATCATTTCCTGGTATGTGGCCCAGTCCGACCTGCAATAATGGGGCAAGCTCCAATGGTTTCCACTGCGACTGAACACTTGGCTCATCGGCAAGTTCCAACTCAGTTGTCTGTAGGTCATGACCCGGTTCAAGGTGATATTATTCAAAGATTAAATCAGCAACAAGCCGAATTGACTTGCTATAGACAATTAATTTTGGAGTCCGGTCAAGGCGTACATAACCCTGTCCATGGTCCTGTACCTGTGTTCCCTTCACATGCGTTGGATTTGTCTAGTCATCATCCAGGTTACCGACCTCCTCCTTCCGTTACTCCTTCTGATCTTGACCAAGATCAAGATGAAGACTCGAGGAAGTATTCGGATATTCTGGCCAGCATATATATGCTATTTCCAGATATGGAGCGTCCTCCACCGCCACCACTTAGGCGTTTGACGACGATGGCTTAAATACCGCCTTCTGATAACCGCACTATAACATCATCCAAGGCTATTCATGGTCTTACGGAAATGTTTAAGTCGGTTTTGGCTAGGCCCAAATCCCAAGTGGAAAGGCAAATGAGGATGGGGGCCAGGGCGTTGTTTCGTCAGGCTACATCCAATGCTTCTTTCCCAGTGGAGAAACCTTCATCTCGAGCCTATAATTCATGGTTCATTCCATTTCAAGGCCACTGACCTTGACCCAGTTTTTGTGGATGTTTGCAAAAGCGGACACAAGCGAAATTCCGGGCAAGGTCAGGGTCGAGTTGACGGGCAGGCTTCCTCTAGGAAGTTCCCCGTCAGGGTGTAACTCTTTCGTCACATATGGACTGGTTCTTGACTTCCATTTCCACAGTGATTGATAGGTTAAATCATCCTCACTGACGCAGTCAGTATGTCGGCACCTCTTCCCACTTCCCTTATATGTGTTGTAATTTAGCATTCAAGAAGAAATTTCTTTCCTAACGGGCTTGTGAAACATTGCTTCTGTTGCTATTGCAGATCATTAGCTTTGTTACCATTTGTTTAGCAGGTCTCTACTTGACCATCGCTTAGCTCATGTGATGACAAATTATGGTTGACGGGCATTTCTGCCATGATATCTCGATTAAGTGTTTACACTCGACCTCATTTTAACAGCCCATATTTTCATATGGCTTATTTTGCTGGTCATTCTGGACAACCATATTATGTAGGTCAGCCTACTCGGCATTAACCTCATTCCTTTTTCATCACCAACTCTGAGGTCACGACCTACTGTTCAAGGGGTTACTCTTGTACTACCTCAGAATCTAGGTCACCCTCAACCGGGGAGTCGGTCTTAAATCTGTCACACAGTTTCAGTCGACCTTCAACTTCCGGTCTCTACTTGTCTTTCTCTTGCTTGGACAGAGAACTGTACGCTCTATACTTACATATATGCAAGCTAGGTCATCACTGCCTGGTATGTGGCCATGTCAACCAGTCCATCCTGGAATCCTTGGGCAAGATCCTATTATTTCGGGTGCGACTTAATTCTTGGCTTGTCAGCAACTTCCAACTCATTTGTCTTCAGGTCATGATCCGGTTCAAGCTGATATTATTCTTGGAGAAATTTAATCAGCAACAAACCGGACTGACAAGATATAGGCAATTAATGTTGGGGTTAGGTCAAGGTCATCATCAACCTATGTGGTTGGACCTGCACCGTCGGCCCTCAGCTGTGTTGGTCTTGTCGATTCAACATCCAGGGTCCATGGCTTTTTCTCGTACTCATTCTGTACTTGACCCTGATCAAGATGAGGAGTCGAGAGAGTACTCTGATATTCTGGCCAGCATTTATATGCCTTTCCCACATATGGAGCTCATATATGGACGGGTTCATAATATCTTGTGCACATTGAACAAAGACTTCTTGCAGCGGCCACCGCATTTCCGCATGCAGTCTCTCCGTTCAATCAGGAATGCTCTGAGCAAGGGAAAGTGGATGACCTCATTGGATCTGAGGGATACTTGTGCATATCCCGATCCATTCCGACTTCCTGAAGTTTTAGGTCGGCTCTCGCCGCTTTCAAATCCGGGTTCTTCCGTTCGGGTGGTCCACTTCTCCTTGGGTCTTCACCAGAGTGTTCCGTTTGGTGGCATCCTTTCTGCACAACTCCGGATTCAAGTATCACTTCTACCAAGAGAAGTAGACGATTCTTTGATCCATGTGCAGGGACTAACTCCGTCGCCATACGGTTTTCGTATGGCGCATCCTCGAATGTTTGGGTTATCTCCCACACGAGATCAAATCGGAGCTAACACCGGCCCAACAACATACCTTTCTGGGGGTATCCTACGATACCAACCTGGCATTGGCACATCCCCAAGAGGCACGCTGGCAGAAAATCAACGAACAATTTCCTCTGTTTCTTCGATTTTCTCGTCAGTCGGCCTGGACCTTTGCATCACTGATTGGCCTACTGACCTCCATTCAGGATGTCACCCCAAGAGGTCGACTGCAACTGAGACCCTTAGTGAGATATCTAAATCATCATTGGGTCAGCAGGTCACTGAATCCTATGATTCCTGTCACAGGGGATGTCAAACATCACCTTCGTTGGTGGTTAGACCTCCTCAATGTGATGCAGGGTGTGACCCTCCTTCCGTTTCGTCCAACATATCACATGTTTACGGACGCTTCGATGAAGGGTTGGGGCCGCCTCGACTCCATGTCGATATCCGGCTTGTGGACTCCGATGGAGGCTTGCTCCCATAACAATGTCTTGGAACTCATGGCAATCATTCGTGCTGTTCAGACATGGTACGGCGAACTCTGGGGTCAAACAGTTTTGGTTGCCACCGACAACACGACGGTGGAGGCCTACATAAACAAGCAGGGAGGGACTCGGTCGATACTTCTATTGGAACATACCGAGATCCTACTTCACATGTGTTGGCAGAACAACACGATTCTTTGTGCCAGACACATACCGGGACACCTGAACATTTTGACCGACGCCTTGTCTCGGAGGAATCAGGTGGTCTCGACCGAGTAGCAATTACACCCGGACATTCTATCTCAATTTTTCCCAAATCTGGGAAACACTCCAGATAGCTTGTTTGCCACTCGGTTGAACATCCAACTGTTACTCTACATCCTTTCGGTTACCGATCCGATGGCAGTGACAGTGGATGCTCTATCTCAGGATTGCTTGGGATTGGTAGCTTTCGTCTCCCCCTCATAGCCTTCCTACCTCTAGTTCTGCAAAAGATCAGGTCAAATCCTTGTGTCCTGTATCTAGTGGTCCCACGGTGGCCTTTTCGCCCTGGTTTCCAGATTTGCTAGAACTCCTAATAGACGACCCCAGGCAACTTCCGCCTTGTGGAAAGCTATCTCGGCTACCAAGGTCGTCGATTTTCCATCAACAACCCAGTTGGTTCAACCTTCACGTGTGTAGGTGATCCGCGATCAGCCCAGGCTGGCTTTTCTCACGAGGCAGCCCGGAAGATGGTGTCCTCCACTAGGGACTCCACATCAGACTTCTATCAGGCTATTGTGGCTCACCTTCCAGCAGTGCTGTGTCTCTCGACACATTGATCCGAGTCAACCCTCTATTCAACAAATGGCGGATTTTCTCCTATATTTGTTGAAGACCGCGGTTTGGCGCCTTACACTGTAGGTGGATACCGTTCGGATATTTCCAGGATCATTACTCATTCACCCGGTTTTTAACCCGGCGTGGGATCCTAACCTCACTTCCTTGTTCAGATCTTTTAGGTTTACAAGGCAAGCAACAGTTCCTTAGTTGCCGAAGTGGGATATTCTCTAATGGACGACGGCTGGATTATGAATGACGGACTAGACGCTTGTAATTAGCATTGGTTCTGCGGCGCTTAGCTCAACCTCCGTTTGAACCTTTAGCTTCAGTCAATCTCAAGTTTTGTTTTACAAAACTGTGTTTTTGTTGGCTCTTGCATCTGCTGCTCGGGTCTCCAAATTAGATATTAGGGAGATTAAGCATGACCGACATTGGTCTTACGTTCTGCTTACTACTTCGCCAGAGTTTGTGACTAAGAATCAGTCTCTTTTGTTTGCATAAAGCATCTCGAGAATTCAGAATCCCAGCTCTGTCTAACTTCTTTTTGTCGCAAGGTTTCGAAGACGACAATTTGTATTCTCTGGTTCGAACTCTTGCAATGTATGTCAATCGCTTCATGGACCTGCGGACAGGGTGGAGGCGCTTGTTCATATATTTCGGTCCTCAGAGTCCGCAGGAGATTTAAAAAAAACTCAATCTCCTCTTGGCTCTCCAAAACGATTAGGTTGTCCTATATTGGAGTGTCGCCCACGGGCGCTCCAATACTACCATTGCGTCATACTGTCTCAGAGACCTGATCCTGGTGCAGGATGACGTTTATTCTTTGGAACCCTTGGTGACAGCACAGCGGATCACCAGGGCCGGGGCATCAGGGACACACTAAAAACTTACTGTTTTTATCCTGTTTTTAATGGTGAGTGTCTTTCTATTCCACCCCACATTTAAAAAAGGGGGGGGGGCATGTTGGACTCCTCCATTTTAGTTGGCTATTACACCGGGGTCCCATAGGACCTACGGTTTAGGAGATAACTAGGCGAACATTGTTCTGATTCACTTGTAGTTATCTCACAGGAATTCCGGCAGTCCTTTCCCTTCGGAAAACGCTATATAGACGATCTTCTCGCTGTGGATAATCGCTATATAAATGACGCAGTGAAGGATATATATCCACCTTCACTGGATTTTAAGGAAACTACAGATAGCCCTACAGGCACATCATATTTAGATCTATATCTCTATAAAAATTAAGCGGGCATTCTCTCTGGTCGACTGTATGACAAGAGATGATTACAATTTCGACATCGTAAACTATCCCTTTCTGGACAGTAATATTCCAGTGGGACCTGCATATGGCGTATACATATCTCGCTTAGTAGCATTTGCTAGATCCTGTGTTAAATGTGACGATTTTAATCAACGTCACAAAACATTGGTGCAGAAACTTAAAAACAGGGCTATTCCACCAAGCGCCTACACTCAAAGTTTCTCAAATTTGGCGATACATATCGCATGCTGATAGCAAAATACGAACGTAGCGTGCAAGCTCTATGGCGCTACGTTTCGTAACTTGTGTCTAATTCCGCTTAAACCGGGGCTAGGGGCCGTATGAACCCGTGTACTTCAAGATCCTCATGGTACTCATATGAACAGCCACAATCAAAGCGTGACTGAGATACATCATTTTTTAGATGACGACTCTATAACGAATATTATGGATTAAGAATACTGATCAGCGATACGGATTTGATATTTTTGGAACATCATGATGTCTTGCCGGCATCTTTGAAAACTGTTGACCGCTTCTCTCTTGCAGGAAACTAGCCTATGTTTATGTATACTATGATTGTCTTTTTGAATTTGGTGCTAATACTGTTATATGGAAAATGGAATAGGTCTTTGGATTATGGACGCGGATATTCTCTAATGGACGACGGCCGGATTATGAATGACGAACTAGACGCTTGTAATTCCCATTTGGGTTCTTTTTCTCCCGTCATCCGGGTGTGGTATTCTACCCATATGTCAGTAAGGTTGGTTTTTATTGCGTAAAAAATATTAAAAATTTACAAGTAATTTTTAAATTTTAAGCTAAAAACCTACCTTACTGACAGGGATTGTCCCGCCCAGCCTCCCCGCTAGGGACACTACCACGAGGTGTAGGAGAGGAAGTTCATGGCCTAGGGATTCTCGCGCATGGGCAGTGGCACAGGAAATACTGTGGGATATTTCATTTTCTTTACTTGAGTAGGGGTGCTAGGCACTATACCCATATGTCAGTAAGGTAGGTTTTTAGCTTGAAAATGTCAAAATTACTTGTAAATTTTTTATATTTAGTTAAACTGTTGTGAAATAGAAACCATACATTTACTAATTTAACGGGGAGAGGGGTCCTCTATGAACTTCATACTGGTTTACTAACTCAAGAACAAGGTTTACTTCATCACTTCTTCCTTCATGAAAAATTCTCTTGCCTGAAAGGAATCCATTTGTAGGAAAACTAGTATTTTCTTATGTTTGACTATTGTCGATTTCAGTGTGGGATATGTGAGCTCTCGGTTCTTGCTTCAAGGTCAACTAGTTACCAAGAGTTCAGCTCATTTTAGTTTATCATTTAATGTAAGATGAGATATATGTTACATTCTCAGAAGCACAAAATTGTTGACCTCTCTCTGGATTGCTAGCTACCAATTGGAATCAAGGCTATTAAACAACCTTGAAATTTGGACCACTGTAATTCCAGATATACGGGCGTATGTTGAAGCCCCTTGGGCTCTTGTTTATCATGGTTATGCATGAGCAGCCAAAGAGTACTATGTATGCAGGGGGGGGGTGTCTGGGCGATAGATGGGCCATTCTTGCTCAAAGTGGATTTTTCGCTGTCTACTATCATAAAGTTACCTCTCATGTACGGTGCAGGGCACAGCTGATGAGTGAGGTGATTGGTTGAATGAGTGAGGTAGTGAAGGAGGCAGAGAAGTGGGGAGGAGTCCTATAACGTCATATGAGAACCATGAGCGTCACTCTATATCCACCCTCTGACTGGGTATCATGTCAAGTATGTGTGTGCTCTGTCGGAAATGTTATTTCTCTCGGTTGAAGCATGAATTAGAGAGAAATTGCTTTCTCTGGTTGGTGCAATGTGTTCATGTAATCAATTGTTTTGTTTAACAATTGGACTTGACCACAGGGCGGTGTTTCCCGCCCTGGGATATGTATTAAACTAAGGAGTTGTAATGAAGTTTCCATTCAGCACGACTGACTGGGACCGTGCTGGTAAATTTTTTAACAAAATTAATATTTGCATATGATCAGTTAATGGCAATTATACTTGATGGTTATAAATTGATGACACATGTTGGTTTAGGTTTTCTGTATTAAAATTTTGGATATTGTTTCTTATTTGATTATGTCTTAAAGTATCATTTATATACTTTGTTGCCTGATTGAGTATGTGTTTGTAGTACATGTTATTGCTTAAATTAGTAACCGCTCTACCCCCATAGAGTATGCCGGGCTGCAATGGGTTGGGGGCAGGTTTCCTCCCTATTATGACTGATTGTGGTCGGGGGGTGGTTCCTGGCCGGCGGCAGACATTTTTCTGTATAGGATATTTTCTAATTTTGTCTGAAAACAATTTGTTTAACGAGTTGTTTCAATATCACCCTACTGAATCAACAAGTATGATTATAGGTGAACACCGCCGGTCACGTGTCAAATTACGGTCAATGGGAGGTTTTTCAGTGCTTTCGTTATCAAGCGTGGCCGTGTGTCTGACCAAACGACAGTGACCACAGCCGAAAATGAACGATTTTCAGCATATCGATGACAGGTATGGTTACTGGTGTCCAGTCATATTTTGAAGGAGAGATATCGTACTATATTGTCACCAAACGTAGGGTTATTACTATTTCAAGTTAACAAAAATTTTAAACATTTTTGCGGCGAGAGGTGTTTTTAGGTGTTGGTAGACAGTCCATCGTAGGTATTAGCATCGAATTATAGTGTGAGGAAATGTGCACAAAATGAACACGTGGGAACTTACTACCTGCCTCATGCATCGCTGACTCATTCATCTCTCGATTCCTTCCACTTGTGTGTGTTTAAGAGGAATATGAACCATTAATAGTATATTCTCTGTCTGTCTGATATTACGACAGTCCATGGTATCATCATCGGACCGATCGACAGTCCATTGTAGGTCAACATGCACTTGTGAATGATGCACAGAGAGCACATCGTCTGATCTAATGATTCGCCAAATGGACTGTTGCCAAGACAAATGGTAGCTACAATGGACTGTCGACATATCTGATATATAATCATATGTTGCCTCATTATAACATTGCAGCTGTTATGCGGCTTCAATATGAAGTGATTCGACCTACAGTTCATGGTCGCATGACAAATGGACTGGTGCATTCACCTATAATCACACTTGTCGATTCAGTAGGGTGAATATAGCGCTGAGATGCTCTATCCGTGTGATGGTGTTTGATGTCGTTTATATGCATTTGACCTCCTCGGTGTATCATAATATTGTGGGAATGAATGGTAATCTTCTACCGGTGTTTGTCCGAATAAAGAGAGCGTACGGTCCCAGCAGTATTACCAAATATGGAGTTATGTGTTGATTATTGGTGATTTGTTTATTCATAAGCAAATGGAACCGGGTACCAGAGAAAACGTTCTCTCATTGCGTCATTATGCTCAGCCACATTCAAACACAACCTAGAGTCACAATCGAGTCCCATTATGGGTTCACCAAGTTGAGTAGAGCATCGTTATACGTAATGGTCAGCAGCCCGACAGGGTGAAGAAAGACATTCAGGCTGATAAATTCTTTGAGAAAGGACCCGTCAGCTATACCTGTATTGTCTGGTGGTATAGCCAATCAATGGCAGTCTGATCTATAAGACAACAGACTTGAAAAATGTGAATTTTGGTCCCTGGCATTCCTCACGATATCGATGAAACATATTACTTTGACTCCGGCCAGACCAATGTGGTAGTACTGGATGATCTGATGGGTGAGGTCAAGGAAAATTCAAACATCACCAAATCATTTACCAAAGGGTCCCATCATCCGAATTTATTTGAGCCAGAATCTCTTCCTCAAGGGAAGGCACCCAGAGTTCATCTTGTTCACCAATGTCATCAACAGAGCGCAAATACACGTGTTCGAAAGTCAAATATATTCTCAGAACATGGATCATGCAGGCATATCAATTCACAATGAATGATATGGCTCATAACCTTGAAGATCGTCAAATAACGAACCCCCTGTCACCCGGAGACTGGCCAACGATTGTGAGTCGGTGACCCCCATACCATCAACCAAGTCCACACCCAGCAGCTCTCACAGAGCAGGCTCCAGTCCAACCCGATCCCAGCGGGCCCCTTTCATGCCACCAACCCCGGAATACTCTAATCATTCAACCATAATGGTCCAACCCAACCTCATATATACTGTTATATGGAATATGGAATAGGTCTTTGGATTATGGACGCGGATATTCTCTAATGGACGACGGCTGGATTGTGAATGACGGACTAGACGCTTGTAATTTGGGACCACACACCCAAGCCCAGTGCTGTGAACACAGCAATGTTATGTTCAGTGAAAGCATGGCACTGAGGGGAACGAGACCAAGGCTAGTACAGTAAACAAGTTTCAACACAAAGAGTATTTGATAGAGGAAGTCACAATTTTAGCCCATAACACATTGGCACCCGGACTATGATGGGCTTATGTCAACAGTATGTCGATATCTTAGTCATAATGAATTTTGCTGGACAAGGACCCAGTCCATATGGAAATCAACCAAACAGTGTCAGTGTTGAACAGTGTCAGTGTTGAGATGGGGAGTGGCGTTTGTCAGAGTGATCGCTCAAAAGATGGACCTGCTTGAATGCCTCATAAAAAATGTCCACAGTTGAACGACCTTCCATAAATAGCCCATACAAAACAATCTTCCTTATTTCACCATTAGCACTGTGGCATCCACGTTGACTAATGTATACCGACAAGGTGATATTCTAGCTGAAGCGTCACATCAAGCCAACATTGAATTTGATGCTGTAATTGACACATCTCAAACTGGGTCAACAGATGCAGCACTCTACCAATGCGAGCGTTGCCATCTTTTTTTGCGCTCATGGCTGACATCCAATGGGTGATCCAGGTGTGTCGCCTCGTAAGTGGTAGGTACTGGGTTCGATCACAGACCGGGTCATACCAAAGACTTGAAAACTGGAACTTGTTGCTTCCTCGCTTACGCTTAGCATTAAGAGGATAGAACAAGGACTGGTTCGCTCGGTGTCCGTATAATGTGACTGAGTGGGGTGGCATGTCTGCCTACGGCATGATATTTCAGTGGGACAGCACTATAAAATGGCAGCATTAGATCTGCTCTGTTACAAGTAGATCAATATTGAACCATGAACATTGTTGCTCAGAGAGTGGACAATTTTTACCAGACACTACGATCTGATGAGATTCAGAGAGTCTTGCCGACTGATTTTGAGAGTCACCCACTGATATTGAGAGCCTAAACCCACTGATTTTGCTGCTGATAGTCCGGATATGTCCCAGGAAAGCCTGAGTGAAGAATAATGGAAACCCACCATTTGGGTCTACACTGAGCCATCATGAAAACAAACATTACTTTAGAACACATCTGGAGTTACCACCCATAGAGGCTCTGAAAAATGTGGTCAAAATGCACAAACAGCTGTTCCAGGGCATGTTGCCTCTATAGTATTCTGAATTGCCCGATGATTAGGACAAATGGACGATAGACCATGGTGGAAGATTGATGTATACCAGTTTCTCAAATAGAGGCTTCTGATTGGACAAGAGCAACCATGATGATGATGACACAAATCAACCTCCCCACAGCGCATGCTCCATTTCGCAGGCTCCAATAACATCCCTGCCTCCAATAGCGGAAGTTGACCTTTACTACGTTGCTATGACGTATAGGGGAAACCAACCAACGCACGGTTCAGTTTGAATCCGACCAAACAACTCCTTTAGTGTTGCACATGAGCGAACTACTTTTCATATGCTCTGTCCAGATAAACAGGGAAAATTATCTCCAGATAATTCTTTTTAACGCTAGGTCAACGGAGGTATTATGCAGACTTGAAAAGTAATCAAAATTTTCGTTAAACATCTATTTTACTATATATGATGTCACTGCCGGCGATGTGCGCGAAGGCCCCGAATCCGGTCCAAAAATCTGACTGGTGGCTGGGGTGTTATTAGACCCCCAGCGAGGTGGTTGGACACAAATAGGGACAATAAACAGCATCAAAGTCATACCCAAGCAGCTCATTGGGGATAATAAAATATATAATTTTATCAGTAAAGGTGATGGTACGATAAGGCGGGATTTTGGCCTATACGTGGTGCTGTTGAAATCAAAAATATAAAATGTCCTAAAAATACTTATGTTTTAATGTAACGGCAAGAGAAAATATAAGTACACAATATGTGAAAGTTTTAGAGCGATTGCGTTATGATTATAGTTACCACGTGAAACTGAAATCCACAGCTTGTTCTATTTCGTGAAAAATGGGTCTAAATCGAGTCCTTCAGACACGCATTTAGACGCGAAGGACCCCTTGGACCAAAACGCCATTTAACTTGATGTTGTGTGGCAACATTATATCCCCACTGCTAGAAGATCTTTTTGGTCCAAGGAGTCCTTCATACTAAAAAATGAAAAGTTATGATTCATAACGTTTGAAGTTTTCGTAAGTAGATTAAAGTGACAAAATAGCTTGTAACAGTTGTTCGTATGTCGTGGTGTAGTGGATACGCACGTTGGATCACAAGCGCCTCGAAATTTTCTTTTACCGAGTTCGAATCCCAGGAGGCCGACATGTGTGACGTCGACAAGTTATTTCAGTCTTTCTCATTTTTGTTAAAAAAAATTGCCTTCAGTATATCTGAAATAAGATTTTAGGCTATCATTATGAACCAATTAAAAGTAAAATAAATATTGTTTACCGATGACACGATACCGTATGGACATTACGGGCTAGACAAACGTTGGAAGACAAGTTGCACATTGCATTGTGACTGACAGATGGAGAGAAGAAATGTACATTCCTATGAGTCTGCTGGCTGTGGGCAAAAACCCCGCCTTACAATACCATCTCCTTTCATGTTATTAAGCTGAAACTTCAACACTTCTTTGTATTCGGTGTCCACACTGAATCACAAGTGAAGAATTTTGAATACTTCCTGGTCTCGCCATGAAGTCCAGTGCACGCCCATTTGCGTACGCTTCGCCATCCATAAGATGGCTTGCGAATCGTGTCTCCATTATCGCGGAGCGATATGTTCGGCCTTCATCCAGCGGAGAACTACGGAAGCGTATTAGTGCCAGTGTGAAAAAAAAAAATCCGAGATTTATCTCCTAATTAGGACATAATATCTCCTAATTAGGAGAAAATTATCTCCTAATTAGGACTTATTATCTCCTAATTAGGACTTATTATCTCCTAATTAGGAGATAATTATCTCCTAATTAGGTGATAATTATCTCCTAATTAGGACTTATTATCTGCTAATTAGGACTTAATATCTCCTAATTAGGAGAAAATTATCTCCTAATTAGGAGATAATTATCTATGGGCTATAGGATACAAGGTGCACCAAAGGTGTGTGTGCGCATGCGTACGATGACGTCACTTCCGAGCTCCGAGAGCTCCAAGCTCAGGCTCCGGAGCTCCGGGAGTGAGGCATGCCCAACGCTCGTCTTAAGGCAGTGATGCCCTAAACGCAGTGACGCTCTAACGCTAGTGGGTGAGTGAGCGAGTGAGTGAGTGAATGCGCGGGCTTCGAGATCCCGACTGCCCCATCCACGAGCTGAATGGCGACCCCACGCACAGGTCCATCATGAAGACCAAGCGTCACTTGGAAGAGTATATGGGGTTACCACCCACCGAGGCTCTGGAAAATGCAATCAGAATGCGCAAACAGCTGTTTCAGGACATGCTGACTGAACGGTATCCTGGCCTGCCGGCAATGCTTAGGTCACACCGAAAGAAGATTGAAGGAAGGCTTCTGATTGGACAAGAGCCTACTTGAAGTATAAACATACCCAACGCGGCTCACCCAGGATGGGTATGATGTACTGGAGGGGAAAATAAAATGATTGACCTGTCATCCTTGTTGTTTCCTCAACGGTATCATGGTATTATGACGCAAGGGAATCGACCACCAGCGTATTAAAATCTCGTTGACAAGGGACTACTTTCTGTGCGCGGAGGCTTCTCCACGGACATGACCGCATCACCGTCGGACATGACCGTATCACCCCGGAGGAATACATCCTCAGACGTCCATTGTGGTCACGTGACCGGAAGTGGCCTTTGCCGAAACTATAGCGACCTTGACCGTTCCATTGGGGTAAACCATTCTTTGCATAACAACCTATCGCATGCTGATAGAAAAATACGAACGTAGCGTGCAAGATCTATGGCGCTACGTTTAGTAACTTGTGTCTAATACCGCTTAACCCGGGGCTAGGGGCCGTATGAACCCATGCACTTCAAGATCCTCATGGTACTCATATGAACAGTCACAATCAAAGCGTGACTGAGATACATCATTCTTTAGATGACGACTTTACAATGAATATTGTGGATTAAGAATACTGATCAGCGATACGGATTTGATATTTTTGGAACATCATGATGTCTTGCCGGCATCATTGAAAACTGTTGACCGCTTCTCTCTTGCAGGAAACAAGCATATGTTTATGTATACTATGATTGTCTTTTTGAATTTGGTGCTAATACTGTTATTGGAATATGGAATAGGTCTTTGAATTATGGACGCGGATATTCTCTAATGGACGACGGCTGGATTACGAATGACGGACTAGACGCTTGTAATTGCACCCCTCTCAACTAAAAGTGGTTTGGTCAACGGTCAAGTTGAGCCGGGGCTACGGTGCTTTGCATACTACTCACGATATAGCTGATAAATGGGGCAACAACCGATCACAATTATCTCCTAATTAGGAGATAATTTTCTCCTAATTAGGAGATAATATGTCCTAATTAGGAGATAATTATCTCCTAATTAGGAGATATTAAGTCCTAATTAGGAGATAATATGTCCTAATTAGGAGATAATTATCACCTAATTAGGAGATAATTATCTCCTAATTAGGAGATAATAAGTCCTAATTAGGAGATAATATGTCCTAATTAGGAGATAATTTTCTCCTAATTAGGAGATATTATGTCCTAATTAGGAGATAAATCTCGGGAATTTTTTTTTCACACTGGCACTAATACGCTTCCGTAGAGAACAGACTCGAGAAATCTGATAAATTACAGGTTTTCATACCACTTCTGAAACAGATATTGCCTGGGCTTACAAAATATATATGTATGTATAACTTTCGTATCATCCAAGTCGTGTGGTGGATCTGAAATTTTGAACAAGTAGTTCATCATATGACTCGAAAATGGTGAGTTATGTTGGGGTTACGTCGGCAGACTTTAGCTGATTGGCTGACGAAGTCACGTGGTATTGATTTCTGGAAATTCCCTCTTGCAGTTGCCGAAAGTAGGCTGAAAATGGATACACACGATCCCAGGGTCAGTCTTACCGCGTATAGATGACCGAGATGGTTACAGGTTGGCGCACGCCAACTGGGCATCAGTTGAAGTGAGATAAGTTTTAGCTTAATAACATGGAATTTATTTGTAAAATTTTCAAGTTATTTGCCCTGAAAACTTACCTCACTTCAACACTTCTTTGCATGGAATGCCACGGTATTGATGGTGGGCATTACACGTAGTGAAAAAGACAAAGTGGGTGGCTGAGACTGTCAGAAAAGAAATTCAAGATCTTCTCGCAGAGGACCCATGAGCAGTCCGTAGTTACAGAATGTTGACATTATGTCTATATGCACTACTGCCGTTTTCGGACTTTCAGTCCTGAATGATACACCTATCTCTTCCCCCCCCCCCCCCTCCTTCTTTCCTAAAAAGGGATAGAGAGGAAGAAGCACTCCACATTAAAAACAGGGTAATCAGTCGTCCAGGTTTTATCTTGCTGGCCTAGGACCCGATGACACTTGCTGTGCTGTCACTATGGGTCCAATTGTGTAGAGGTAGTTGCATGTACATGCCTGCGTCGTGCCCCGGAGGTAGAAAGAGACAAAGGTCGTATTTGACCTCCAATAACATGCCCTCATTACATGAACAGGTACAATAAAAGCGTACCTGAGATACAACACATATCACGAATCGTTAGATTCTTGGTGTGTGCTTTAGAATAGGTGAACCAGAAGACTACTGTGGAAGTCGTGTGACTCTGCCAGTATGTCGGCACCTCTTCCCACTTATATGTGTTATACTTATACCCCCCGCAACGAAGTTAGGGAGGGGGGGGGGTATACTGGAATCGGCTTGTCCGTCTGTCTGTAGACACAATTTTGTCCAGACTACTCCTCCTAGGATTTTGCTTCTATTTTAACGAAACTTTACATATGTGTTACCTATGTTTTGAAGATGTGCATGCCCTATTTTCAAGGCGAAATTTTAATTTTTGACATAATTATGACGTTTTGAACTTTATAGGACTTTGCCATTTTCATGATCTATTCCCATGTAGAGACTATATTGTCCGGACTACTAAGATTTTGCTTCTATTTTAATGAAACTTTGCATATGTGTTACCTATGATTTGAAGATGTGCATGTCCTATTTACAAGGCGAAATTATAATTTTTGACATATTTATGACGTTTTGAACTTTATAGGACTTTGCCATTTTCAGGATCTATTCACGTGTACAGATAAGTTTCTAGTGTAATCAACTACTCCTACTATTTTTATCAGAAGGTTCTGAAACTTTGTAGACATGTTTAAAGATTTGCATCTCCTATTTGTGACATGAAATATTAATTTTTGTTTTAATTACCCAAACTTGGAACGACCACTCTGTGGGAATGTTCTGATTCCGTCTCGAAAGCGAAGTAGTGTATAAAACCCCGAAAAGGTCACATTTTGCCGGGGAGGTAACTCTTGCATCCGACAGGGGGCGCCACCAGCTCAAGGTTATGGATTGCATCAGCATTGGCTGTGTGCCAAGTTTTGGTCACTATAGGTCTGGCAACCTTTGACCTTGTATTCCTCCGCGGTGATGCGGTCATGTCTGGCGGTGATGCGGTCACGGGGAAAAAGCATCCGCGGAGAAAAAGTAGTCCCCAGACTTCAAGTACGCTGCATGGTCCGATGGGGTCGTATGAGGTATCAATGTGAAGCATTTATGAAGGGGCATCTGATGGGCTGGGTGTGGGGTTGAAATAGTGTCATTCTGTGCGTGCTCGATGGACAAAGGGTATGGAAATACACGTTTTGGGGTCTAGGAGAGCCCCTAATGATCCCATTGGGTCGAGTGAGATATCAATGTGAAGCCTATGTGAGGGGGCATCCGATGGGCTGGGTGTGGGGTTGGAATAGCGTCATTCTGCGCATGCGCAGTAGACCAAGGGTATGGAAATAGACGTTTTGGGATCTAGAGGAGCCCCTAATGGGCCGATAGAGTCGTATGAGGTATCAGTGTGAAGCACACATGAGGGGGCATCCGCCAAGACTAGTATCTCGGCCGTTGTCAACATTCTGCGCATGCGCAGGCAGGGATTTGTGGGGAAAGGGTATGGAAATAGACATTTTGGGGTCGAGGTGGGCCACTATTGGTCCTTTGGAGTCGTATGAGGTATCAATGTGAAGCATTCGTGAAGGAGCATCCCACAGGGTGGGTGGGACGTGGAACTGACGTCATTCTGCGCATGCGCAGTAGACAAAGTGTATGGAAATAGACGTTTTGGGGTCTAGGGGAGCCCCTAATGGGCCGATGCAGTCGTATGAGGTATCAATGTAAAGCAGTCGTGAAGGAGCATCCAACTGGACTAGTGTGTCGTCCGTGTTCAACATTCTGCGCATGCGCAGACAGGGAATTGTGGGAAAAGGGAATGGAAATAGGCGTTTTGGGGTTTAGGTGGGCCACTATTGGTCCGATGGAGTCGAGTGAGGTATCAATGTCAAGCACACGTGAGGGCGCATCCCACTGGGTGGATGTGGAGTAGGAATATCGTCATTCTGCGCATGCGCAGTAGACCAAGTGTATGTAAATAGACATTTTGGGGCCGACATGGGCCAATATGGGTCCGATGGTGTCCTATGAGGTCATATTTTGAAGCTCTCGTGGAGAAACATCCGACTGGACTAATGTATCGTCGGGTTTCATCATTCTGCGCATGCGCAGTCTGGCCGTAGTATAGAAATATACACATGGGGGTGTGTTTGGGGTACTAAACCACTATGGGTCCGAATGCGTCGTGTCAAGTGGCAGCTTGTAGCAACGCCCGCCAACGCCAAGCTCAACGCTCCAACGCCCTGGTGAATTAGCTCAAAAGCTATGATTTTCCTGGAATTGTCACTAATTCATTGGAAATGCAGTGACGCCCGGGTAACAGGTGGGTCCTCAGCCGACGATCTTCGGGGGTATGGGCTTTTAAATCTACGAGCAGGTAGCCGTACGGACGACTTGTCGCCCCTTGAAACGCTTGCATGAAATGGTCGATGTTCTGAGAATAAATTCGACTATCAAACACACGGATTTGTGCTCTGTCAATGGATTGGAGAACAACACAAAGTATTGACAGTTCAAGGCAATATCTCTGGACGCCTTCCCTTGAGAAAAGAGATTCTGGGTCAAATAGATGACGGACAGATTCCGATGATGAGATCCTTTAGTAAACAAGTCGGCGACATGTGAATTGTCCTTGGTTGCACTCATCAGATCATCTATCACTACCACGTTGGTCTGCTCGGGGTCAAAGTAATACTGTTCGTTTATGTCGTGAGGAATTCCTGGGACGAAGCTCACATTCTGTACCCTTGTACTTTCGTAGGCGGGCTGCCATTGGCTATAACACCAAACAACACGTGTCGGAGCTGGGGTTGCCACACCTGCCTCTAAGAACTTCATCACCCAGGACGTCTTTTCACATGCCGTAGGGCCGCTCACCGTCATCGTATAGGGATGCTCTACTACTCTTGTTGGACCTATAGCGGGACTCGGCTGCGTCTCTTGGTTGTGTTTGCGTTGAATGTGCCTGAGCATACTATCGCGACGAGAGAAGGTTCTCTGACAGAACGTTCACGTACACGACATGTTCATCAGTCGACCAATACATATGGACTGATGAGGGGCACATGTTCATTCCTATATTTACAGACACTACCGCCACCACACACACCAACACCACCACCACACACCACCACACACCACCAACACCACCACCAACGCCACCACCGGGCGTTGACGGGCGTCAACGCCCGGTGGTGGTGGTAGCCCCCGTGTGGCAGAGCTCTTGGATCGGAGCTCTCGGAGCTCAAAGTTTGTGAAGCTCAGAGCTACGAAATGACGTCATCGCAGGTATGCGCGTGTACCTGTGGTGCACCCTGTACCCTATAGCCCGTAGGGAATAGCGTGCACCAGGGTTCGGGTGCAGCACAGGTACACGCGCATGCCTGCGATGACGTCATTCCCGAGCTCTGAGCTCCGACTTGTTTACTAAAGGATCCCATCATCGGAATCTGTCCGTCATCTATTTGACCCAGAATCTCTTTCCTCAAGGGAAGGCGTCCAGAGATATTGCCTTGAACTGCCAATACTTTGTGTTGTTCTCCAGTCCCATTGACAGAGCACAAATCCGTGTGTTTGGTAGTCGAATTTATCCTCAGAAAATCGACCATTTCATGCAGGCGTTTCAAGGGGCGACACGTCCGTACGGCTACCTGTTCGTAGATTTAAAAGCCCATACCCCCGAAGATCGTCGGCTGAGGACCCATCTGTTACCCGGCGAGGAATCACCGCAACGTCATATACCCCTACACCATCCGCCGAGTCCACTCCTGGCAGAGCAGCAGCAGCAACTCACCCCCATACAGCGGGTCCGCTTCATACCATCAGTCCCGGAATATCACCCAACCGTGAAGGACCAACCCGAACCCGTACAAGGGAATGAACATAATGTGAACTCGAGGCTATGGAAGGATTTGTTCAAAGAAAGTATGGACGCCGAGACGGGCGAGACGTTGAGGGCCACAGAAAACAAGTTTCAACACAAAGGATATTCGAAAAAAGAAGCCACAATGTTAGCCCATAACAGATTGGCACCCAGACTACGACGGGCTTTACGTCAGCAGTATGTCGACCTCGTGACCCGTATGAAATTGTTGGACAAGGACCCAGTCCATATGGAAATCGAAAGAACAGCATCGATGTTGAAAACCTCGGGCATGAACTGGAAAGCGGCGTATGTCAGAGCAATAGCACAAAAGAAACATTTGTTTGAACGCATCATTAAACGACGTTAAAGTGTAAAGAAAGTGTGTTAAAGCGTTGAGACGAGCGTTAAGGTGTACATATAGGGCGTTAAGGCGTAACAGTGGGCGTTGGCGGGCGTTACTGTCTGTGAAAGCAAGTGTATTCCCAAAACACGCGCAGTCGACGTTCAACCGTCAACATGGCTTATACTTGTTCTGACTGTGAACGCACGTTCACCAGACATTACGATATGATGCGACACCAGAAAAATATACATGGGATTGAAGACGCCGAGGAGTCCGTTGAATCGGATGCTGATACAGAGATCGATGAGAGTGTATCGACTGATACCGAATTCAAGATTGCTGACAGTCTATCTACTGATATGGAGAGTTTAACCTCAGATAGTCAGCCTACATTCCAGGAAAGTGAGGCAGAACGAATACGGCAGGACCAAATGGCGGTCTCTGATTGGACAAGAGTTTTCTTGAATTGTAAACATACCCAACGCGGCTCCCCCAGCGTGGGTATGATGTAACATTGGGGAGAATAAACTATATGAAAACTTGTTGTTGTTGTTGTTGTTGATCTCTCATCTTTGTTGTTGTTGTTGTTGTTGTTTTTCTCTCATCTGTCTATATCATGGCGTCAAGGCGTTATGCTAGGGCGTTAAGGCGGACGCTGACGGGCGTCACTGCATTTCCAATGAATTAGTGACAATTCCAGGAAAATCATAGTTTTTGGGCTAATTCACCAGGGCGTTGGAGCGTTGAGCTTGGCGTTGGCGAGCGTTGCTACAAGCTGCCACTTGACACGACGCATTCGGACCCATAGTGGTTTAGTACCCCAAACACACCCCATGTGTATATTTCTATACTACGGCCAGACTGCGCATGCGCAGAATGATGAAACCCGACGATACATTAGTCCAGTCCAATGCTTCTCCACGAGAGCTTCAAATAAGACCTCATACGACACCATCGGACCCATATTGGCCCATGTCGGCCCCAAAATGTCTATTTCCATACACTTGGTCTACTGCGCATGCGCAGAATGACGATATTCCTGCTCCACATCCACCCAGTGGGATGCGCCCTCACGTGTGCTTGACATTGATACCTCACTTGACTCCATCGGGCCAATAGTGGCCCACCTAAACCCCAAAACGCCTATTTCCATTCCCTTTTCCCACAATTCCCTGTCTGCGCATGCGCAGAATGTTGAACACGGACGGCACACTAGTCCAGCTTGATGCTCCTTCACGAATGCTTCACATTGATACCTCATACGACTCCAAAGGACCAATAGTGGCCCACCTCGACCCCAAAACGTCTATTTCCATACCCTTTTCCCACAATTCCCTGTCTGCGCATGCGCAGAATGTTGACAACGGCCGAGACACTGGTCCAGGCGGATGCCCCCTCATGTGTGCTTCACACTGATACCTCATACGACTCTATCGGCCCATTAGGGGCTCCTCTAGATCCCAAAACGTCTATTTCCATACGCTTGGTCTACTGCGCATGCGCAGAATGACGCTATTCCAACCCCACCCCCAGCCTATCGGATGCCCCCTCACATAGGCTTCACATTGATACCTCACTCGACCCAATGGGATCCTTAGGGGCTTCGCCAGATCCCAAAACGTGTATTCCCATACCCTTTGCCCACCGCGCATGCGCAGAATGACACTATTTCAACCCCACACCCAGCCCATCAGATGCCCCTTCACAAATGCTTTACATTGATACCTCATACGACCCCATCGGACCATGCAGCGTACTTGAAATCTGGGGACTACTTTTTCTCCGCGGAGGCTTTTCCCCGTGACCGCATCACCGCCAGACATGACCCCATCACCGCGGAGGAATACAAGGTCAAAGGTTGCCAGACCTATAGTGGCCAAAACTTGGCACACAGCCAATACTGATGCAATCCATAATCTTGAGCTGGTGGCGCCCCCTGTCGGATGCAAGAGGTACCTCCACCGGCAAAATGTGAACTTTTCGGGGGTTTATACACTACTAAGCGAGTCCGCAAAAAGGTTCAGACATCCCGGGATGTGTCTTGCCAACACAGTCATGTTGTTGTCCCAACACAGACCATCCCAACACAAACCGAAAAAGATTTCCGCTTGGCTGAGTAATTGCGGAGATCTTGCTCTCCTCCCCCCTTGCTTCTTGATGTAGACAAAAAAACTGTTGTGTTGTCCGTGTCATTCAAAAGGTGTTGTAGATACGTGATTTTGAACAAGTAGGACATCAGATGACTCGGAAAGTCTTGTCGGTCAAGTCTCTTACTCATAATACGATCATAGACTGCCCATGTTCTGCTACATCATAATTCTTCTTGTCTGACAAAAAAACCCAGGCAGGTTGACTTCAACATTTTTTTGCTTTTTTAATTTAATTGAAATCGCTCTTACAGATTTTCCTGGAAATTGAGCCGAATTTGACCATTTTTCGACATTTTAAGGGGTTTTCTAGAAAAAATGAAGCAAGCTTGGAGGGGAATGTTCGAGATTCATTTTTCTATAACATAGCAGTGCTGTGTCTTAAAATAATAGTTTAATCATGTTCTTTCAAAAAATATATACATATCAGTGATTTGGGATGAAGATTTTACGACAATTGGTGGTCGTAAATACAACACCCTACACAACCCATTTGGGCCATGTATGACCAACAACTAACCAAACCCGCCCTGGGTACCCCCAAAATACCATCCTCCACTAATACTGCATATGTGCACAGTGACGTCAGCTCCAAGAAAAAAGACACCAATCTTTATCTATACCACGAGAGCTTCAAAACGATTCCCTGCTTGACCCATTTCGAGCAAGGATGTCCCATCTATTGCCAAAACACCCTCCAGCATACCCCAAAAATGCTTTTTCTCTCCTACTTCTTGAGTACACATGCACAATGTCACTTCGATAAAAACCACCCTAATTGTGCTTCAACATGACAGCACACACGGCCCATTTGGTCGGCCCACGTATAGCTCGCCTATACCCCCAAAACCACGCCCCCCTCTGTATGTCCTGCTAAATGTGATTGGTTATTACCTTAGCCATAATTTCAGCTCGGTTCATGTGAAGCCCGTTTTTCCGTATATTTGAGACATGTTCAGATTTCTTTGAAGTAGCAGGAACACAACTGGGCTGGGTGGTGCTTAGTTGGTTCGTCGTGATATAGCTGAAAGCGACGTTAAATTCTATTCACTCACTCTTTGAAGTCCGAGTTATTCATGCACCCGTGATCCAACAATGGAACTCTCGGAAACGCTGGAATTATAGTGGTCATGACCTCTGGAAGTTAATGATATGTCAGGTCATTGAAATGACTGGGAAGTAAATTAACATGACGGGAGTGTTAAAGCCATGACGGGGGTGTTACACTGGTAGTATTGACCTCCAACCTGTAACCATCTTGCTCCTCTATACGCGACCTCACCTTCTGCCATTCGACTGGCAGAAGGGGAACTAACCCTTTTTGGAGGTGGAGACAGACCCTGTGACTCTCTACTTTTGGCAACTATAAGGGAAATACACAGAAATCATCACCACGTGATGTCAACCAATCAGCGAGACTCTACCGACGTTATCCGTCATTTCCGAGTCATGTGATTACAACACATATAAGGGACTTGTCCTACTTGTTCAAAATCACGTATCTACAACACCTTTTGGATGACACGGAAGTTATTCATATCTTGTAAGCCCAGACAATATATGTTTCAGAAGTGGTATAAAAAACCTGTAATATATCAGATTTCTCGAGCCTATATACGGTAAAGTATCGGATATCGCTCTGTAATAATGGGGACACATGATCCGCAAGACATCTTACGGAAGACGAAGTGTACGCAAATGTATTGACCTCTAGTAGTTAAATAGGTCAAAGGTCAAGTAAACCGTTTGCTGATTGGTTCGTTAGACCGGAAGTGACCTCTGCAAGTTAATGATATGCAAAGATAAATTAATATTGAATTGACTTTCTCTATTGTTTTCCCAGCTTGTCTTTGTCTTGTCATATAATCTCAGGATGAAAACAGAAACAAGAAATCGATCTTCTTTCTGTCTGATATTTCAGACATGACCAGTTTTAGCTCTAAAATCGGCTAATTTAAGACTTTTTCGTCGATATTGAGATTCATCGATATTGAAATAGAAACCCCCCTCACCCATCATCGGTACCAATAAATTTTCTGCTGAAATGTCTTCCACTGTAGAGTTAACAATGTTATTTCCCATCTTTGATTATGTTTTTATTTTGTTAATGAATGGTGAGTAAAAGACACCTTCTGAACTGCATTTCAACCGGCCGACTATAAAAACAATGTTTTCCGGAAGTCGTATGAAATCCCACTCAAAGTGTGGTTGATCAGCGCCATTGATGACTAAAGACCTATGACTGGAACGAGGTCCATATGCTCTATACTGTACGAGATGTATTTGAAGTCCTGTTTAGTACACTAGAAGAAGTATGACAACACATTTGGCTTGATATCGAAAATAGCATTGCGGCGAAATACAATATGTATGGATTTGGCAGTAACCTTTTAGGAGCAATAAATCTGAACAATTAATTGACCCGCTCATTCATCCCAATCCCGGATTCTAAGTCAGGGGGGTTTTGCGGGCACTTTTATGGTCTGTATCTTTTATTTTAAGTCGTAAGATTCCAGAGTACTACAAACAGCCATTTACGATATCTACTTAACAAATGAGTGTATTTCACCCTGTAAGTTATTGTGTCGCTAAAACAGACAGAAATTAAATTCTGGCAGTAAAACCGCTGCTGTAACAGGTCTTTAGCATAATTGGTTTGCTCGCTAGAACTGGTCGATTGGAATTACAAACAGTACCGTTATGCTCTTGTGAACATTAACATCGAACCAATTTTGTTGGATTGCCCCTTAGGGATTTCGATGAGTAAGACGTTGGCCCCAGGTTAACTCGGGGCGATAGGGATTCCGTTCTTGATCATCAAACTGAATGCTGGCGATTAAGAGAAACTGTTTACTTTTATTACGGGAGTTCGAGCACATCTGACAGTCGACAGATTTACGATATTAAACCGTGTCTATATTAAATTGATTTGTGTTCATTGATTCAAGCAAGCTTTGTAGTTTATGGTCTCGCTGCGGCTCAGTGAAATATGGTTCGAAGTTCGATCTGTGTCCTCTCAAATTTGCAATACACATTTTCATTGCTATACAGTCAGTAGTATATAAAACACCGATTGAGTCCGATTTATGCAAATGAGATGACGTCATCGATGACGTCACGTTGTCATGGCGACGAGCCCTTTCCCACCTCCACCACAGAAGAGTTCCAATCTAGGGGGAGGTAACTCTGGGTCACTATAGTTCCGGCAAAGGGCCCCTGGGCATGTATTCATCCGCGGTGATGCGGTTTTGGGGGTGATTCGGTCTCGGGAAAAAGCTTCCGCGGAGAAAAAGTAGTCCCTAGATGAAATGGTCCGATTGGGTCGAGTGAGGTATCAAAGTGAAGCTTAGGTGAGGGGGCATCTAATGGGCTGGGTGTGGGGTTGAAATAGCGGCCTTCTGCGCATGCGCGGTGGCCGAAGGGTATGGAAATAGCCGTTTTGAGATGTAGGGGAGCCCTAGTGGACCGATGGGGTCGAGTGAGGTATCAAAGTGAAGCTTATGTGAGGGGGCATCTGACGGGTTGGGTGTGGGATTGAAATAGCGGCATTGTGCGCATGCGCGGTTGCCCAAGGGTATGGAAATAGCCGTGTTGGAGCTAGGGGAGCCCCTAATGGTCGAATGGGGTCGAGTGAGGTATCAACGTGAAGCCTAGGTGAAGGGGTATTTGATGGCTGGGTGGCTGCATGTAAAATTTTTTCCTGAAAAAAAAAAATACGGAACACGGACTTTATCGAAAAACCTGGGAAAATGCCTATATGGGGTATGAGGGGTATATAGGTCGCCGGGCTTAACGGGGCTTGTCTATCAATAGAGTTATCTCCCCCTAGTTCCAGGGTGGGTGTATGTAAAAATTTTCTTGAAAAAATACGGAATACGGACTTTATCCTAAATTACGCGAAAATGCCTATATGGGGTATGGGAGGTATAGCACCATCCTGGGAAACGTACTTCTATACATTTGCGGTAGGGTTGTGGGGTCTCGTTTTACTCGTCTCGTCCTTTAGAACATGATAGGAAGTGTCCCCGTGCGAATCGGTGAAATTTTTGAAAAAGTACGATATAGCCTCATATAGTCCCATACTGAGGTATAGGATCAATGTTTGTCCCCTGGGAAACGTACTTCTATACATTTGCGGTAGGGTTGTGGGGTCTCGTTTTACTCGTCTCGTCATTTAGAACATGATAGGAAGTGTCCCCGTGCGAATCGGTGAAATTTTTGAAAAAAGTACGATATAGCCCCATATAGACATATATATATAAATATATATTCCCATACTGGGGGTATAGGTTCAATGTTTATCCTACTGGGAAACCCACTTCTATACATTTGCGGTAGGATTGTGGGGTCTCGTTTTTCACGTCTCGTCATGTAGAACATGATAGGAAGTGTTGCGGAGCGAATCGGTGAAATTTTTGAAAAAAGTCACCAAGGCCTGGGTAGGCCCATAGGCCTATGCTGCATGGCTATGGGTGTATAGGGCCATACGGGGTGGACATGTTGGAGTCTAGGTGAGTCCCTAATGGTCCAATGGGGTCGAGTGAGGTCTTATTTTCAAGCTCTCGTGGAGGAGCACTTGACTACACTAATGGTTCGTCCGTGTTCAATAGTCTGCGCATACGCAGTCTGGCCGTAGTATAGAAAACAGGCATTTTGGGTGCTATGTAGGGGTGTGTTTGGGTTAGAGATGAGCTAATCACGGTTCGAATGGGTCGTGTGAGGTGTCAAAGTGAAGCTCTCGAGGTGTACATTCCGAGTTGAGGCATGTCCGAAGCATCTGTGACGTCATTGTTGACGTCATCAGTAGGAGTAGTAGCGAAAGTGGACATTTTGGGGCGGTGAAGGAAGGTATTTGGGGTCGAGATGGGCTATTCACGGTTCGAATGCGTCCTGGAAGGTGTCATCTTGTAGTTCTCGGCGTGCAGACCTCGATTTCAGGGATGTCCGCGTCATCTGTGACGTCATTGGTGACGTCATCAGTACGAGTAGTAGCGAAAGTGGGCATTTTCGGGCAGTACATGAAGGTATTTGGGATCGAGATGGGCTATTCACGGTTCGAATGCGTCCTCGAAGGTGTCATCTTGTAGTTCTCGGGGTGTACATTCCGATTTGAGGGATGTTTGCGTCATCTGTGACGTCATCGGTGACGTCATCGGTACGAGTAGTAGCGAAAGTGGACATTTTCGGGCAGTACATGAAGGTATTTGGGGTCGAGATGGTGCGGTAGGAATATCATTCTGCGCATGCGCAGACGCAATGCGGAGCTCTCGTCCAATCAGAAGCGAGTATTTCAAATCCGTCACAGAGCTATCAACCAATCAGAAGCGAATATTTTGACCCGGTGCATTATGGGCCATATCCAAGATGGCGGCACGTATGTTCAAGATGGCGGCACATCCGGTGTCGAAAACTGGCCATTCCGTCGGGATGTGGTCACCTAGTGTCGAAAACTGGTCCTTGTATGGATCCTGCTAGACGTTTTGACGCCATGATATAGACCGGAGAGAGAGAGAAAACAACAACAACAAGGATGACACATGAGGGAACAACAACAACAACAAGTTTTTTTTCATATAGTTTATTTTCCCTCCATCATAACATACCCACGCTGGGGGAGCCGCGTTGGGTATGTTTACAATTCAAGAAAGACTCTTGTCCAATCAGAGACCGCCATTTGCATCTGTCCTATTCGTTCCTGTCCGTTAGATGTATTCTTATCCAATCAGAAGTCGCCATTTCAGAGAGTTCCTTCTTTGGTCATGTTCATTCTGAACCGTTTATTCTAATCATCGTCGGCCAGGCCTGGATATTCTTCGGGCAGCATGTCCTGAAACAGTTGTTTGCGCATTCTGATCGCATTTTTCAGGGCCTCGGTGGGTGGTAAACCCATATCCTCTTCCAAGTGACGCTTGGTCTTCATGATGGACCTGTGCGTGGGGTCCCCTTTCATTTCAAGCGGTAGTAAGGTATACTGTTCATAGATCGCCATAGCTGTTTTCCTGATGCGGGGGCGCATTTGGGTGTACGTCTGTTGTAAATGATCCTCTCCGGCGTCCTCGATCGCTTCAGCGTGAGTATTGATAGCTGCTGTCACAATACGATCCCAGAAGGTAGGTTCTGCCTCACTTTCCTGGGATGAAGGCTGATTCTCTGAGGTCAAGCCCTCCATATCAGTAGATAGACTGTCAGCCATCTTGGATTCGGTATCAGTCGATGCACTCTCATCAATCTCTGTATCAGTATCTGCCTCAACGGGCTCCTCGGCGTCTTCAGTCCCATGTATATTTTTCTGGTGTCACATCATATCGTAATGTCTGGTGAACGTGCGTTCACACTCAGAACAAGTATAAGCCATGTTGACGGTTGAACGTCGACTGTGCGTGTTTTGGGAATACGCTCGCTTTTGTAGACAGTAACGATCATCAACGCTTAGCTCAACGCTTCAACGCCCCGGTGAATTAGCTCAGAAGCTCTGATTTCATGGAATTGACATCAATTCATCGAAATGCAGTGACGCCCGTCAACGCCCGTCGTTACGCCTTAACGCTCGTCTCGACGCTTTAACACACTTTCTTAATGCTTTAACGTTGTTTAATGATGCGTTCGAACAAATGTTTCTTTTGTGCTATTGCTCTGACATACGCCGCTTTCCAGTTCACGCCCGAGGTTTTCAACATCGACGCTGTTCTTTCAATTTCCATATGGACTGGGTCCTTATCCAACCATTTCATATGGGTCAGTAAATCGACATACTGCTGACGTAAAGCCCGTCGTAGTCTGGGTGCCAATCTGTTATGGGCTAAAATTGCAGCTTCCTCTTTCGAATA
>JAVTVY010007767.1:0-48534 GCA_036873755.1 Hanleya hanleyi
GGTGGGGCTAAGTATGTTGACCTAAGAACATGCAAACCTGATGAAAAAATATTTTGAATGGGCGTTATGCAGTCAGTATGTATTTTTCAGTTTCTGCGGTTCTGTGATTCCAGTCAAAATGGCAGCCAATAGTGATTGGATATCGATTGCGTGTAATGTGAAGAGACTCGAAAAACACTGGGGCCCGAGATCGGGGGTTCGGCAGTCATATTTGGAGGGGGCCAAATGTGACGGTAACCAATACGGGTAAAGCGGGTTCACATTGTACAAAAAAAACGCCATCACAGCGCACAACGCGCGATTTCCCAGGCTGCACCAGGCCCGGCATCAATCGACCGTGGTGCAGTGTGGCATCTGTGGAACATGATGTCATTTCAAATGTGCAGAGATCAGACATTTTGGAGACCTTATGTGCTGTATGCACTACAATGTATACATACCCCCACCCTTTCCCCACGAAGTCCACAACATTTCAACACGCGACATTTCTGCACGAGAGAGAGAGAGGGTGAATTAAGGTTTACCGTCGCGTATTTTGCGACGATCAATCAATATTCTAGGTATTCCAACAAAAACAAGTCAATAAACCAGCAACCCAGACGTAATCAACACAACACAACAAAAATTTGTACATATCTAAGTACTCAAGCCAATAACTTAGTAATCCAGCACATTAAAACTTATGCAACAAACCGATCTCTCTAAAATAACCCAAGATAACGTCCTCCCTAACCCGACTAAAAATATCTTCCAAAAGTAGTCGCTCGATAAAAAGAATCTCTTCAATCTGAAAATCTATGCAGTCGACGAAGTCCACAACATTTCAACACACGACATTTCTGCATGAGTGAAAGAGTGAAATAAGGTTTAACGTCGGATTCAGCAATATTGCTATATAACGACAATAATTACTTCAACAAAAGCAAGGCAATAACCCAGCAAAACACAACACACCAAAAACATGTACATACATTTACAACAAACCGATTTCTTTCGAATAACCTAAAATAGTCTTTATTTACCAGATTAAACAGATCTAAAGTAGCTGCTTGTTACAAAGACTCTTACATTCTTAAAATCTATTCAGCTGCATGCGACCTTTACGTAAGCGACAAAACTAGCCAACTACCCAGCAATCCCGAAGTAATGAACACAACGCACCAAAAGACATGCACATACATTAAAATTTACGCGACATTTCTGCATGCGAGTGTGTTCAGCAATATTGCTATATAGCGGCGAAGATTATTTCAACAAGAACAAGGCAACGACCCAGCAATCCGAAAATAATCAACAAAACACACCAAAAACATGTACACACACTAAAACTTCTACAACAAACCGATTTCTCTCAAATAACCTAAAATACAGTCTTCATTTAGTAGACTAAACAGATCCAAAGTAGCTGCTTGATAAAAAGACTCGCTTTCAATCTTTAAATTCATACAGCTGCATGCGAACTTTCCGTAAGCGACAAAATTAAATTGTTTTTTTGTTGGTATCCAGTTTAGAAGATTTGTTAGGAAATTCCATATCAGTTGGAATGTAGGAGAGAGAACGAAAGAGAGAGAGAGAGAGAGAGAGAGACAATTAGGGTTTGAAGTCGCGTTCAGCAATATTTCACTTATATTGTGACGATCAAACAAAATTCTAAGTATTCAAGCTGATAACTCAGTAATTCAACACATTAAAACATACACACAACGTAAAATGCATATATGTAATTGTCTTATCGAATTCTAGCTCAACTTGTCTATAATTTGATTGTCTTATCGAATTCTAGCTCAACTTGTCTATAATTTGGTCTTTTTGCTTCGTTGTCATATTGATTTAGTTTTTATTTCCTTGACCATTCTATATTCGATAGTTGATCCTAACCATACATACAGAAGGCGGGAGTTAGTGACTTCATCGACCTAAGCTATATGATTTGCTCAGTTCGGCGCCAACCGGATTCCTAAAACCACCGAGAGATAGAGAGAATTATGGATTAACGTCGCGTTCAGCATTATTTCAGCTATACAGCGACAATCAAACAAAATTCCAAGCATTTCAACAAAAACAAGGCAATAACAGTCAAAATGGCAGCCAATATTGATTCGATATCGATTGAGTGTAATGTGAAGAGACTACCGGAAAACACTGGGGCTCCATATTTGGAGGAGGCCAAATATGATCGTAACCAATATGGGTTAATGCGGGTTCACATTGCACGAAAAAACCGCCGTCACAGTGCACAAAGCGCTACTTCCTATAGGCTGCACCAAGCCTGGCATCAATCGACCGTGGGTGCAGTGTGACATCTGTGGAACATGGTGTCATTTCAAATGTGCAGAGGTCAGACATTTGGAGATCGTATGTGCTGTATGCGCTACAATGTATACATACGCCCCCCCTCCCCACAAAGTTCACAGCATTTCAACACGCGACATTTCTGCATGGGAGAAAGAAAGAATAAGTTAAGGTTTAACGTCGCGTTCAGCAATATTGCTATATAGCGACGATCAATCAATATTCTAGGTATTCCAACAAAAACAAGTCAATAAACCAGCAACCCAGACGTAATCAACACAACACAACAAAAGTTTGCACATATCTAAGTACTCAAGCCAATAACTTAGTAATCCAGCACATTAAAACTTATGCAACAAACCGATCTCTCTCAAATTACAAGCGTCTAGTCCGTCATTCATAATCCAGCCGTCGTCCATTAGAGAATATCCGCGTCCATAATCCAAAGACCTATTCCATATTCCATATAACAGTATTAGCACCAAATTCAAAAAGACAATCATAGTATACATAAACATAGGCTTGTTTCCTGCAAGAGAGAAGCGGTCAACAGTTTTCAATGATGCCGGCAAGACATCATGATGTTCCAAAAATATCAAATCCGTATCGCTGATCAGTATTCTTACTCCATAATATTCGTTGTAAAGTCGTCATCTAAAGGTGACTAACCCAAGATACAGTCCTCCCTCACCCGACTAAAAATATCTTCCAAAAGTAGTCGCTCGATAAAAAGAATATCTTCAATCTGAAAATCTATGCAGTCGATGAAGTCCAAAACATTTCAACACGCGACGTTTCTGCATGAGAGAAAGAGTGAAATAAGGTTTAACGTCGGATTCAGCAATATTGCTTTATAGCGACAATAATTACTTCAACAAAAGCAAGGCAATAACCCAGCAAAACACAACACACTAAAAACATGTACATACATTTAAACTTCTACAACAAACCGATTTCTCTCAAATAACCTAAAATACAGTCTTTATTTACCAGACTAAACAGATCTAAAGTAGCTGCTTGTTACAAAGACTCTTACAATCTTAAAATCTATTCAGCTGCATGCGACCTTTACGTAAACGACAAAACTAGCCAACTACCCAGCAATCCCGAAGTAATGAACACAACTCACCAAAAGACATGCACATACATTAAAATTTACGCGACATTTCTGCATGCGAGTGTGTTCAGCAATATTGCTATATAGCGGCGAAGATTATTTCAACAAGAACAAGGCAACGACCCAGCAATCCGAAAATAATCAACAAAACACACCAAAAACATGTACACACACTAAAACTTCTACAATAAACCTATTTCTCTCAAATAACCTAAAATACAATCTTCATATACTAGACTAAACAAATCCAAAGTAGCTGCTTGATAAAAAGACTCGCTTTCAATCTTTAAATTCATACAGCTGCATGCGAACTTTCCGTAAGCGACAAAACTAAATTGTTTTTTTGTTGGTATCCAGTTTCGAAGATTTGTTAGGAAATTCCATATCAGTTGGAATGTAGGAGAGAGAACGAAAGAGAGAGAGAGAGAGAGAGAGAGAGAGAGGGAATTAGGGTTGGAAGTCGCGTCCAGCAATATTTCACTTATATTCTGACGATCAAACAAAATTCTAAGTATTCAAGCTGATAACTCAGTAATTCAACACATTAAAACATACACACAACGTAACATGCATTATGTGATTGTCTTATCGAATTCTAGCTCAACTTGTCTATAATTTGATTGTCTTATCGAATTCTAGCTCAACTTGTCTATAATTTGGTCTTTTTGCTTCGTTGTCATATTGATTTAGTTTCTATTTCCTTGACCATTCTATATTCGATAGTTGATCCTAACCATCCATACAGAAGGCGGAGTTAGTGACTTCATCGACCTAAGCTATATGATTTGCTCAGTTCGGCGCCAAACGGATTCCTAAAACCACCGAGAGATAGAGAGAATTAAGGATTAACGTCGCGTTCAGCGTTATTTCAGCTATACAGCGACAATCAAACAAAATTCCAAGCATTTCAACAAAAACAAGGCAATAACAAGGAGATAAAAAGAATCCGTCACATTCTAAAAATCTATACAGTCGATCAGAATAAGTTTCACCGAGTTCTTCGCGGCATGGCATACACTTTGGGACTGGATCTTTTTTTCTGATCAGAGCGTTTCGAGTCTTTAATTAGCCCCATCGTTGTTCCCCTTTCTTGCAGAATGCCTTTGCGATAATCCACGGAGTGGATCCAAGCATGTTGAACTAAGAACATGCAAACCTGATGAAATAATGTGTTGAATGCGCGTTATTCGGCCAGTATCTATTTTTCAGTTTCAGCGGTTCTGTGATTTCAGTCAAAATGGCAGCCAATATTGATTGGATATCGATTGAGTGTAATGTGAAGAGACTGTCGGAAAACACTGGGGCTCCATATTTGGAGGAGGCCAAATGTGATCGTAACCAATATGGGCTAGTGCGGGTTCACATTGCACGAAAAAACCGCCGCCACAGTGCACAACGCGCTACTTCCTAGGCTGCACCAAGCCTGGCATCAATCGACCGTGGGGGCAGTGTGACATATGTGGAACATGGTGCCATTTCAATTGTGCAGAGATCAGACATTTTGGACACCGTATGTGCTGTATGCACTACAATGTATACATACCCCCCCCACAAAGTCCACAACATTTCAACACGCGACATTTCTGCACGGGAGAAAGAAAGAATGAATTAAGGTTTAACGTCGCGTTCAGCAATATTGCTGTATATCGACGATCAATTAATATTCTAGGTATTCCAACAAAAACAAGTCAATACCCGAGCAACCCAATAGTAATCAAGACAACACACCAAAAATATGTACATACCTTAAAACTTTTACAACAAACCGATTTCTCTCAAATAACCTAAAATAGTCTTCATTTACCAGACTGAACAGATATAAAGTAGCTGCTTGCTTTCAACCCTTAAATCTACACAGCTGCATGTGAACTTTCCGTGAGCGACAAAACTAAATTGTTTTTAATATGTACATAATTTATCAGATCAATTTTGTGGCATCCAGTCAGTTGTCAGAGCATTTCCATCATAGCTCTCTAGATTTGTATCTAATACCGCTTATGCCGGTGCTAGGGGCCGTGTGGTCATATCATCCATGTTGCCACATGAACAGGTACAATAAAAGCGTACCTGAGATACAACACATATCACGAATCGTTAGATTCTTGGTGTGTGCTTTAGAATAGGTTAACCAGAAGACTATTCTGTGAAGTCATGTGACGCAGTCAGTATGTCGGCACGTCTTCCCACTTCCCTTATATGTGTTGTAATTGAAGATCTGTTTGCAAATTCCAGACTGAGAGAATTGAGGCTTAATGTCGCGTTCAGCAATCTTTGTAATGAAAAGCGACAATCAAACAGAATCCTAAGTATTCAAGTTAATAACTTAGATTTTTCTAAAACAACCTTAAATAGTCTTCGTTTACCCGACTTAAAAGAACTTATCAAGTAATTTGAATATGACACTAAATATGTATGATGTACATATTATGATCATACTGAGTGCGGGTGTTCATATATATGATCATGCGTAGTTCGGTTTATAATTTCAATTCATTTCCACAATCTGTAACAGATGTTTTCACATCTTTCAGGTCTAAATAATCACAGGAGAGAGAATTGCGGTTTAACGTCGTGATCAGCAATATTTCAGCATTTTAGCGACGATCAAACAAAATTCTAAGTATTCAAGTTAACAACTTAGTAATCCAACACATTAAAACATACACAACGTAAACTGCATATGTGTATGTCTTATCGAATTCTAGCTCAGCTTGTCTGATTTAGCCATTTTACTTCGTTGTCATATTGATTTAGTGTGTATTTCCTTTACTATTCCATATTTGACAGTTGATCTTAACCATGCAGAAGGCGGAGTTAGTGACATCACCGTCCTATGACCGGCTCAGTCCAGCGTCAACCGGAATCCTAAAATCACCAACAGAGAGAGAGCATTAAGTATTAACGTCGCGTTTCAGTTATACAGCGGCAATCAAACAAAATTCTAAGTATTTCAATAAAAGCAAGACAACAATTCAGCAATCCAGAATAATCAACAGAACATCTATTTCTCCCGACTAAACTAAAATACAGTCTTCTTTTATCTGACTAAAAAGATCTTCTAAAGTAGCTGCTCGATCAAAAGAATCCCTTAGAATCTTTAAATATGTACAGTCGATCAGAAGATGTTTCACTGTGAGTTCTTTGCGGCATCGAATACACGTTGGGACTGGTTCCCTTTTCTGATCAGAGCGTTTTGATTGTATAATTAGATCCTTCGCTGCTTCCCTTTCTTGCAGAATGCCTTTGCGATCATCAACGCGGTGGATCCAAGCATGTTGAACCAAGAACAATATTTCGACTATATAGCGTCAATCAAACAAATTTCTAAATACTTCAACAAAAACAAGGCAATAACAAGGAGATAAAAAGCAAAAGCTTTTGGACACGACGGATCTCCTGCTGGGATTGAAATGCCTGCTCGCCGCATATTGGCTTTTCAATATACGCTACAACGAGAAAGTTAACAACTCCTTGACATAACTCGAACTGCTTTTTCTGAAGTTGTCCTATACAAGGCCAAGACCTACCGTTATCAGGACGGTGACAAAGCTACAAAAGCAGTAAGAGCTACTTCTCACTTACAGAAAAACATTCTTGAACCATGACGCTGTATCATACTTATGTAAGGGTTTCATTAACTTTTCAAGTAGGTGGTAATTCACCAAAGTAGCAGGCTATTATTATGGCATTTAACATTGAGTAATACAGACAACTAAGCAAAGTAGGTGGCTGCCCTGTTGAAAGTAGTCCCAAAAATTGTCGCCTTCTAATAAAACCCCTGTTATGAACATTCGGACACATATTAATATGTATATTTTACCGTTTGTCCCCCCCTCAACTCCCAATCAAGTGTCATTGCCATTTTTGTTACCTGTTATACCCTACTCTCTGGGAGTTTTTGATTTTCGATCTCAGAGGCTAGGGCACCCCAGAAGGTTATGTACAAATCTCCACCCTCCCCCCCCCCACCCACCAACCGCGGCTCTGGTGTTGCTGTCAGTTTCCACCCCCACCCGGCTGGATCTGGTGTTGCTGTCAGTTTCTGTTACTGATTACCCCTACTCTCTGTGAGTTTTCGGTCTCAGGGTAGCCATCCCAGAAGATTATGTACAACTCTTCCCTCCCCCCTCCCCAACTCTACCATCCAGTGTCATTGCCATTTCTGTTACCTGATACGCCCTACTCTCTGAGAGTTTTCGACTTTCGTTCTCAGAGGCTAGGCACCCCAGACACCCGTTGTCATTAAGAAAATTATTCATGGCAAATATCTGTTTACGAACCCAGAACACTGATCATGGATATGTAACCGGATTGCTAGTTTTTATTTCATTATTATCTGTTACCTTTATTTTTATTAATTTTTTCCATGGAGTAAGTTGTTAAATCGGCCCCATACATGTGCATCCATTTGTATTCAGGGTGAAAAATATAATGAAGAAGGGGGGGTCGCTGTCATATGCATATACAACAGGACATGCTGAATTTGGGTTGGGTTGGGTTGCTTGTGAACTTTGTGCTTTAAATTGTTTGAACTTTGTGCTTTAGTGGGCGGGGGTAAAGACTTGTGTATATATAAATAGTTGTACGATATCTGTAGGCGGGTGAATGTTGGAGGCATAAGTGACATGAAATATGCTTATAAATTTGTCTGGAAGGTGCAAATTGTATTCAGAAGGTGTGAATGAACACCCATGGAATTACAAGCGTCTAGTCCGTCATTCATAATCCAGCCGTCGTCCATTAGAGAATATCCGCGTCCATAAGCCAAAGACCTATTCCATTTTCCACATAACAGTATTAGCACCAAATTCAAAAAGACAATCATAGTATACATAAACATAGGCTTGTTTCCTGCAAGAGAGAAGCGGTCAACAGTTTTCAATGATGCCGGCAAGACATCATGATGTTCCAAAAATATCAAATCCGTATCGCTGATCAGTATTCTTAATCCATAATATTCGTCATAGAGTCGTCATCTAAAAAAAAGATGTATCTCAGTCACGCTTTGATTGTGACTGTTCATATGAGTACCATGAGGATCTTGAAGTACATGGGTTCATACGTCCCCTAGCCCCGGGTTAAGCGGAATTAGACACAAGTTACACAAGTGTAATGTGAGCAAAAAAGGGGTAACTTAACACCTTTTCGAGAAGGTGTCAATTTACACCTTTCGGAGAGGGTGTTAATTCACACCCAAAAGGGTGTTAGCCCTGGGACAAGCCATTTACACCCCGTAGAGGTGTAATTTCCCCTTTTCTGATCAGAGAGTTGAGTCTATAATTAGATCAATCGCTGCTTTCCTTTCTTGCAGAATGCCTTTGTGATCATCAACGGGGTGGATCCAAGCATGTTGAACCAACAATATGCAAACCTGATAAAAAAAAATGTGGAACGCACAATATTGCGTTGTACGAAGAAACCGCCGTCACATCGCACAACTTCCCAGGCTGCAACAGGCCCAGCATTAATCAACCATGGGGGCAGTGTGACATCTGTGGAAGATGGTGTAATTTCAAATGTGCAGAGATCAGAAATTTTGGAGACCTTATGTGCTGTGCACTGACATGTTTTCTGAGATATAGTTTCCACTTTTTGGAAGCTCCTGGAGTTACATGACATAGTCATAGTGAATAGTGAGTGGCCGTTTGAATATAATGTGATTTCCATCTACATAGTGTTCAAATGAACACGCACAATCAAAGCGTGAATGAGATACATTCTCTGGAAACGATTTGGAGATATGTTGTTATTAGTTTTATTCACGCTCACATAAAGTTGGTGCTGTCATACGAAATAGGTTTTTCGATAATTGACGCGGTAATTCTTTTATGGAAGACGGCTGAATATTGAATGTCTGATTTGACGCTTGCCACCAATAATGTCCCGTGTATAACGGGTAATCCATATCCATGCACACAACACAACACAACACCAAGTATAATAAACATCGATTGTTGGCTAAATCTTCTTCCAAATTTCCAAAAAGGGGAATGAGAATCCCGTAATTAAATGGAACAATCAAGTACTGTATAAGTGAATGATATCCCATGACGCGAAAAAGTATCTATGAAATTCCATCGGCCAGGCAAATATAAATTGTAAACGTAGTTCCAAAAGCACACCTCTTAGAATAATACGTTCTTTGCATAACTTTTCAATCTTCCATCGCAATATAGCCGATATATGTATGAACGCGACGTTAAATTTAATTCTCTTGAATTTCTATGTACATATATATTCAAGAACAATTTCTTGCAGCACGTTTGTCCTCGTCATTTACAGTTGGCTGTTCGCTGGATTTTGAGAACCAAAGGAGGAGAGAAACTTAGGTGTGCGAAAACAGAGAGAGAGTTAAGGTTTAATGTCGCGTTCAGCAATATTTCAGCTATATCGCGATGATCAAACAAAATGCTAAGTATTCTAACAAAACCAATTCAACAACCTAGTAATCCAGACGTAATCAACACAACACACCAAAAGACATGCACATACATTAAAACTTATGCAACAAACCGATTTCTTTCAAAGATCGTAAGAATCTACTGTTCAAATCTAGTCATATAATATTCATCAAGTTAATAACTTAGTAGTTCAACACATTAAAACACACACACAACGTAAAATGCATTTATGAAATTTGTCTTATCGAATTCCAGCTCAACTTGTCTAATTTGGTATTTTTTCTTCGTTTTCATATTGATTCAGTTCCTATTTCCCTGGCCATTCTATATTCGGCAGTTGATCCTAACCATACAGTTGATCTTAACCATACAGAAGATGAAGTTAGTGACATCGTCGTCCTGTATGATTTTTGCTCAGTACAGTACGCATTCCTAAAACCACCAACAGAGAGAGAGAGAAAGAATTAAGGATTAACGTCGCGTTCAACAATATTTGAGCTATATAGCGACAGTCAAACAAAATTCCAAGCATTTCAACAAAAACAAGACAATAACAAGGAGATAAAAAGAATCTCTCGCAATCTAAAAATCTATACAGACGATCAGAATAAGCTTCACTGAGTTCTTCTTGGGACTGGTTCCCTTTTATGATCAGAGCGTTTTGAGTCTATAGTATGATCCAACACTGCTCGCCTTTCTTACAGGATGCCTTTGCGATAATCAACGGGGAGGATCAATGTTGCACCAGAAACATGCAAACCAGTCAAAATGGCAGCCAATATTGATTGGGTATCGAAGTGTAATGTGAAGAAACCGTTAGAAAACACTGATCAAAGGGGTGGGCCAAGTATGTCGACCGAAGAACATGCAAACTCAATAAAAAAATATGTTGAATGGGCGTTATGCAGTCAGTATGTATTTCTCAATTTCTGCGGTTCTGTGATTCCAGTCAAAATCGCAGCCAATAGTGATTGGATATCGATTGCGTGTAATGTGAAGGGACTTGGAAAACACTGGGACCCCAGAGCGGGGGTTCGGCAGTCATATTTGGAGGGGGCCAAATGTGACCGTAACCAATATGGGTTAATGCGGGTTGACATTGTACGAAAAAACCGCCGTCACAGTGCACAACGTGCGATTTCCCAGGCTGCACCAGGCCCGGCATCAATCGACTGTGGTGCAATGTGACATCTGTGGAACATGGTGTTATTTCAAATGTGCAGAGATGATACAATTTGGAGACCGTATGTGCTGTATGCACTACAATGTATACATACCCCCGCCCTTTCCCCACGAAGTCCGCAACATTTCAACACGCGACATTTCTAAACGAGAGAGAGTGAATTAAGGTTTAACTTCGCGTTCAGCATTATTGCTATATAGCGACGATCAATCAATATTCTAGGTATTCCAACAAAAACAAAAACCCAGCAACCCAGACGTAATCAAGACAACACAACAAAATTATGTACATATCTAAGTACTCAAGCCAATTACTTAGTAATCCAGCGCATTAAAACTTATGCAACACACGGATTTCTCTCAAATAACCCAAGATACAGTCCTCCCTCACCCGACTAAAATATCTTCCAAAGTAGTCGCTCGATAAAAAGAATCTCTTCAATCTGAAAATGTATGCAGTCGACGAAGTCCACAACATTTCAACACGCGACATTTCTGCATGAGAGAAAGAGTGAATTAAGGTTTAACGTCGGATTCAGCAATATTGCTATATAACGACAATGATCAACAAAAGCAAGGCAATAACCCAGCAAAACACAACACACCAAAAACATGTACATACATTTAAACTTCTACAACAAACCGATTTCTCTCAAATAACCTAAAATACAGTCATTATTTACCAGACTAAACAGATCTAAAGTAGCTGCTTGTTACAAAGACTCTTACAATCTTAAAATCTATTCAGCTGCATGCGACCTTTACGTAAGCGACAAAACTAGCCAGCAATCCCGAAGTAATGAACACAACACACCAAAAGACATGCACATACATTAAAATTTACGCGACATTTCTGCGTGCAAGAGTGTTCAGCAATATTGCTATATAGCGGCGAAGATTATTTCAACAAGAACAAGGCAACGACCCAGCAATCCGAAAGTAATCAACAAAACACACCAAAACATGTACACACATTAAAACTTCTACAACAAACCGATTTCTCTCAAATCTAAAGTAGCTGCTTGATAAAAAAAAGATTCGCTTTCAATCTTTAAATCCATACAGCTGCATGCGATCTTTCCGTAGGCGACAAAACTAAATTGTTTTTTTTGTTGGTATCCAGTTTCGAAGATTTGAAAGGAAATTCCATATCAGTTGGAATGTAGGAGAGAGAGCGAAAGAGAGAGAGAGAGAATTAAGGTTTGAAGTCGCGTTCAGCAATATTTCACTCATATAGTGACGATCAAACAAATTTCTAAGTATTCAAGCTGATAAGTAATTCGAGTAATTCAACACATTAAAACATATACACACAACGTAAAATGCATTATGTATTTGTCTTATCGAATTCTAGCTCAACTTGTCTATAATTTGGTCTTTTTGCTTCGTTGTCATATTGATTTAGTTTCTATTTCCTTGACCATTCTATATTCGACAGTTGATCCTAACCATACATACAGAAGGCGGAGTTAGTGACTTCATTGACCTAAGCTATATGATTTGCTCAGTACAGCGCCAACCGGATTCCTAAAACCACCGAGAGATAGAGAGAATTAAGGATTAACGTCGCGTTCAGCGTTATTTCAGCTATACAGCGACAAGCAAACAAAATTCCAAGCATTTCAGCAAAAACAAGGCAATAACAAGGCGATAAAAAGAATCTCTCACATTCTAAAAATCTATACAGTCGATCAGAATAAGTTTCACCGAGTTCTTCGTGGCATGGCATACACTTTGGGACTGGATCTTTTTTTCTGATCAGAGCGTTTCGAGTGTATAATTAGCCCCATCGTTGTCCCCCTTTCTTGCAGAATGCCTTCGCGATAATCGACGGAGTGGATCCAAGCATGTTGAACTAAGAACATGCAAACCTGATGAAATAATGATGAATGCGCTTTATTCGGTCAGTATCTATTTTTCAGTTTCTGTGGTTCTGTGATTTCTGTCAAAATCGCAGCCAATATTGATTGGATATCGATTGAGTGTTATGTGAAGAGATTGTCGGAAAACAATGGGGCTCCATATTTGGAGGAGGCCAAATGTGATCGTAACCAGTATGGGTTAATACGGGATCACATTGCACGAAAAAACCGTGGTCACAATGCACAACGCGCTACTTTCTAGGCTGCACCAAGCCTGGCATTAATCGACCGTGGATGCAGTGTGACATCTGTGGAACATGGTGTCATTTCAAATGTACAGAGATCAGACATTTTGGGGACCGTATGTGCTGTATGCACTACAATGTATACATTACCCCCCCCCCCCCACTCCCGACAAAGTCCAAAACATTTCAACACGCGACATTTCTGCATAGGAGAAAGAAAAAATGAATTAAGATTTAACGTCGCGTTCAGAAATATTGCTATATAGCGACGATCAATCAATATTCCAGGTATTCCAACAAAAAAAGTCAATAACCGAGCATCCCAATAGTAATCAAGTGATACCTTCTACAACAAACCGATTTCTCTCAAATAACCTAAAATAGTCATTTACCCGACTGAACAGATATAAAGTATCTGCTTGCTTTGAACCTTTAAATCTATACAGCTGCATGTGAACTTTCCGTGAGCGACAAAACTAAATTGTTTTTCTTATCTACATAATTTATCAGATCAATTTTGTTGGCATCGAGTCAGTTTTGAAGATCTGTTTGCAAATTCCAGACAGAGAGAATTGAGGCTTAATGTCGCGTTCAGCAATACTTCAAATGAAAAGCGACAATCAAACAGGATCCTAAGTATTCAAGTTAAGAACTTAGATTTTTCTCAAACAATCTTAAATACAGTCTTCGTTTACCCGACTAAAAAGAACTTATCAAGTAATTTGAATGTGACGCTAAATATGTATGATGTACATATTATGCGACTGCAGCTGTTCATATATATATATATGATCATGCTGAGTTCGGTTTATAATTTCAATTCATTTCCACAATCTGTAACAGATGTTTTCACATCTTTCAAGTCTGAATAATCTTTTAGGTCTGAATAAGGAGAGAATTATGATTTATCGTCGTGATCAGCAATATTTCAGGATTTCAGCGACGATCAAACAAAATTCTAAGTATTTTAACAACTTAGTAATCCAACACATTAAAACATACACAACGTAAAATGCATGTGTATGTCTTATCGAATTCTAGCTCAGCTTGTCTGATTTGGCCATTTTACTTCGTTGTTATATTGATTTAGTGTGTATTTCCTTTACTATTCTATATTTGACAGTTGTTCTTAACCATGCAGAATGCGGAGTTAGTGACATCGCCGTCCTATAACCTGCTCAGTACAGCGCCAACCGGACCACCAACAGAGAGAGAGAGAGAAAATTAAGTATTAACGTCGCGTTTAGAAATATTTCAGGTATACAGCGACAATCAAACAAAATTCTAAGTATTTCAACAAAAGCAAGACAGAATAATCAACAGAACACCTATTTCTCCCAAATGAACTAAAATAGCCTTCTTTTATCCGACTAAAAAGATCTTCTAAAGTAGGTGCTCGATAAAAAGAATCCCCTACAATCTTTAAATATGTACAGTCGATCAGAAGATATTTCACTGTGAGTTCTTTGCGGCATCGAATCCACGTTGGGACTGGTTCCCTTTTCTGATCAGAGCTTCTTGATTCTATAATTAGATCCATCGCTTCTTCCCTTTCTTGCAGAATGCCTTTGCGATCAAGCGGTGGATCCAAGCATGTTGAACCAAGAACAATATTTCAACTATATAGCGTCAATCAAACAAAGTCCTAAGATTTTTAACAAAACAAGGCAAGAACACGGAGATAAAAACAATCTCCCACAATCTAAAACAGTTTCAACAAAAACAAGGCAATAACAAGGAGATAAAAACAATCTCCCACAATCTAAAAATCTATACAGTCGATCAGAATGATTCACTGTGACTTCTTCGTGGCATAGAATACACCGTGGGCTGGTTCCCTTTTTTGATGAGCGTTTTGAGTCTATAATTAAATCCATCGTTGCTTTCCTTTCTTGCAGAATGCCTTTGCGATCATCAACGAGGTGGATTCAAGCATGCTGAACCAAGAACATGCAAACCTGATGAAAAAATATGTTGAAAACGCATTATTGCGTTGTAGGAAGAAATCGCCATCACAGCGCGGGACTTCCCAGGCTGCACCAGGCCCGTCATCAATCAACCGTGGGTGCAGTGTGACATCTGTGGAAGGTGTCATTTCAAATGTGCAGAGATCAGATATTTTGGAGACATGTGCTGTGCACTAACATGTATACCTATCCCCCCGCCCCCTTTCCCACGGAGTCCACAACATTTCAACACGCGACATTTCTGCATGCAAGAAAGAGAGTGAATTAAGGTTTAACGTCGGATTCAGCAAAATTGCTGTGTAGCGACGATCAAACAAAATTCTATGTATTCCAACAAAAAGGAGCCAATATCCCAGCAATCCCGAAGTAATGAACACGATGCACCAAAACACATGCACATACATTAAAACTTATGCGACATTTCTGCATGCGAGAGAAAGTGAATTAAGGTTTATCGTCGCGTTAAGAAATATTGCTATATAGCGACGATAAGTATTTCAAGAAAAACAAGGCAATAACGCAGCAATCCAAAAGTAATCAACGCAACACACCGAAAACATGTACATACATTAAAACTTTTACAACAAACCGATTTCTCTCAAATAACCTAAAATCATCTTCATTTACCCGACAGAACAGATCTAAAGTAGCTGCTTGATAAAAAGACTCGCTTTTAACCGTTAAATCTATACAGCTGCATGTGAACTTTCCGTGAGCGACAAAACTAAATTGTTTTGTGTACATAATTTATCAGACAAATTTTGTTGCTATCAACCCAGTTTTGAAGATCTGTTAGCAAATTCCATATGAATTGAAATGTAGGAGAGAGAGAGAGAGAAAGAGAGAGAGAGAATTAAGGTTTGACGTCGCGTTCAGCAACATTTCAGTTATATAGACCCGATCAAACAAAATTCTAAGTATTCAAGTTAATAACTTAGTTATCCAACACATTAAAACATAAGCACAACGTAAAATGCATAAATGTATTTGTCTTATCGAATTCTATCTCAGCTTGTCTAATTTGGTCATTTTACTTCGTCATATTGATTTAGTTTCTATTTCCTTGAACATTCTATATTCGACAGTTGATCCTAACCATACAGAAGGCGGAGTTAGTGACATCGTCGTCCTATATGATTTGCTCAGTGCAGCGCTAACCGGATCCCTAAAACCACCAACAGAGAGAATTAAGGATTAACGTCGCGTTCAGCAATATTTCAGCTATACAGCGACAATCAAAAAAAATTCTACGTATTTCAACAAAAACAACGTAACAATCCAGACGTATTCAACACAACACACCTATTTCTCTCAAATAAACTAAAATACAGCCTTCTTTTATCCGACTAAAAAGATCTTCAAAAGTAGCTGCTCGACAAAAAGGATCCCTTACAATCTTTAACTCTATACAGTCGATCAGAAGATGTTTCACTGTGAGTTGTTCGCGGCATCGAATACACATTGGGACCGATTCCCTTTTCTGATCAGAGAGTTGAATCTATAATTAGATCAATCGCTGCTTCCCTTTCTTGCAGAATGCCTTTGAGATCATCAGCGGGGTGAATCCAAGCATGTTGAACCGACAACATGCAAACCTGATGAAAAAAAATATGTGGAACGCACAATATTGCGTTGTACGAAGAAACCTCCGTCACAGCGCACAACTTCCCAGGCTGCAACAGGCCCAGCATCAATCAACCATGGAGACAGTGTGACATCTGTGGAAGATGGTGTAATTTCAAATGTGCAGAGATCAGAAATTTTGGAGACCTTATGTGCTGTGCACTGACATGTTTTCTGACATATAATTTCCACTTTTTTGAAAGCTACTGGAGTTACATGACAGAGTCATAGTGAATATAAACATCTCATTTGCGTAGTGAATATCTGAGCCGTCAGCATAATTTGAAGTATTTTGTCGAAAACCAGCCCACATGTCAGCGTTGTTGTTATTGCAGAATACAGGTCAGTCAAAAAAATTTTCAACACAAATGAATTGGCCTGAAAATATTCCTGAGATGCTTAGAATTATTTTGATCTATGAATTATGAATAGACTCTGTGTTTAGGGCCTCATCTGAGCAGACCCCAAATGTAGGACTATTCACAGCAAAACTCCCAAGATATTTCTCTACACTCCACCCTAAGGATTAAAGTCGTGTTCAGCAATATTTTGGCTATATAGCGACAATCAAACAAAATTAGAGAGTATTTCAACAAAAACAAGGCAATAACAAGGAGATAAATAGAATCTCTCGCAATCTAAAAATCTATACATTCGATCAAAATATATTTCACTGTGAGATTTTTGCGGCATTGAATACACCTTGGCTGGTTCCCTTTTATGAGCAGAGCGCTTTGATCGATCGCTGAATCCCTTTCTTGCAGAATGCCTTTGTGTATCATCAACGGTGTGGATCCAAGCATGTTGAACCGAGAACATGCAAACTTAACGAAAAAATATGTTGATTGCGCATTATTGCGTTGTACGAAGAAACCGCCGTCACAGTGCGCGACTTCCCAGGCTGTACAAGGCCCAGCAATAATCAACCGTGGATGCAGTGTGACATGTCTGGGAGATGGTGTGATTTCAAATGTGCAGAGATCAGACATTTTGGAGGACTTATGTGCCCTGCACTACGATGTATGCCTACCGCCCTTTCCCCACGGAGTTCAGAGAGAGAGAATTGAGGTTTACTGTCGCGTTCAGGAACATTTCAGCTATGTAAAAAAATTCTAAGTACTCAAGCCAATAACTTACTAACCCAACACATTAAAACATACACACATTAAACTTTATGCAACAAACCGATTTGTCTCAATTAACCCAAGATGCAGACCTCCCTCATCCGACTAAAAATGTCTTCCAAAGTCCCTCGATACAAAGAATCCCTTGCAATCTGAAAATCTTGTCTTCCAAAGTCCCTCGATACAAAGAATCTCTTGCAATCTGAAAATCTATGCAGTCGACTAAGTTCACAACATTTCAACACGCGACATTTCTGTATGCGAGAAAAAGAGAGCTAATTAATACTTAAAATCGCGTTCAGCAATATTGCTATATAGCGACAAGGTAATAACCCAGCAATCCAAAAATAATCAACACAACACACCAAAAACAAAAAAGATTTCTCTCAAATAACCTAAAATACAGTCTTGATTTACTAGATTAAACAGATCTAAATTAGCTGCTTGATAAAGACTCTCTCGCAATCTTAAAATTTATACAGCTGCATACGACCTTCCGTAAACGACAAAACTAGCCAACAACCCAGCACACCCGAAGTAATGAACACAACACATCAAAATATATGCACATACATTAAAACTTGCGAGACATTTCTGCATGCGAGAAAGTGAATTAAGGTTTAACATCGCGTTCAGCAAGATTGGTTTTAGCGGCGATGAGTTTTTCAACAAAAACAAGGCAATGACCCAGTAATCCAGAAGTAGTCAACAAAACACACCAAAAACATGTACATACATTAAAACTTCTACAACAGAGAGAGAGAGAGAGAATTAAGGTTTATTATTATACCTCAAGTAAATTCGTAATGTTTTCAATGGTTGACAGCCTGTCATATATCATTCTACAAATCGTGATGCTCAGTGATGATGCAGTCATATCTTGCCTTACCGTTGAATAAATGTCATGTACCACGGCAGAGCGTTGAACAAGAAAAATTCGGCTGAGACCACTAAAAAAAATTCCCTAGCCGTTAACCCCTCTAAATAACCTTTTTGTGCTGTTTTTTTACCCAGCTTCTTTTTGATAATGAAACAAGGGCTTGCATGTCCAACACTAGGCATCACACGTGCCCTTTTGAGTTGTGACGTATTTTGAATTTACTGCATAATTCATGCCAGTCTGAGGCACTATATGCAGGTGCGTAGACCCTGCTTTTTCCAGGTAAGTTATTGCAGTTGTTGCAGAAACTTATAAAACAGAGATATTTCAACAAGCGCCTCCACTCAAAGTTTCTCAAATTTGGCGATGCATATCGCATGCTGATAGCAAAATACGAGCGTAGCGTGCAAGATCTATGGCGTTACGTTTCGTAACTTGTGTCTACTTCCGCTTAACCCGGGGCTAGGGGCCGTATAAACCCATTCACTTCAAGATCCTCATGGTGTTCATATGAAGTCACAAGCAAAGCGTTACTGAGATACATCATTCTTTATATGACGACTTTACGATTATTATGGATTAAGAAAACTGATCAGCGATACGGATATGTCTTGTCGGCATCATTGAAAACTTTTGACCGCTTCTCTCTTGCAGGAAACTAGCCTATGTTTATGTATACTATGATTGTCCTTTTGAATTTGGTGCTAATACTGTTATATGGAAATGGAATAGGTCTTTGGATTATGAACAAGGATTTTCTTTAATGGACGACGGCTGAATTATGAATGACGGACTAGACGCTTGTAATTCGCCGGAAGCAGGGTGCTTGCCAACATGACGCTCTGAAATTTTGATGTGCGACCCCCGACAAGAAGTTGATTGCGATGCAGGACTTGAATGCAACTACAAACTGCCAGGAGATGAAAGTCCAAAAATAATTATTAAATCAGCCAGATGCAGTTTCATTAACATGGCCGTCAATGTGATTCTTTTAGTGGTCCAAGCACTAAATGCGTAAACATAGAATACATATGTCGCCAGTTCAGGTTAATCATACGAGAAGGCTGGATGTCAATCTCTCAATGATGTTAATTTCATAGTTTAGTTATAGAGATGGCAGAGTTGCATACCACGTGGAGAGCAATATATTCTGAAAAAAATAATTATAATAGCCAATTAAGCTCGAATGGAGCATGTTTACTCTGGACTGGAGCGAAGAAGAACCAGCCACCCCAGTATGGAGTGATTAATATCCAGCCTTTTGGAAAGAAAATATGGAGAGCAATTCACGTACATCGTTTGAAATTTATTTTGCCTCATAATTTAAATTTAGAAGAATTCACCAGTGACATAAGTCACTTGTCATCAGCCAAGGTGCCACAATATTGCACACCAAAGTGCAGAAATCAGTGGTGTTAATAATCAAACAGAGGTGTAGGGCCATGGAAAAATGTTCAGGCCATGTATTTTTGGGCAAACAATGTCCAAATTGTTTGTTCATTGGTCACGTCTGAATTCACGCATTTGTATCTGAATCCGAGGAATCAGGTGAGTCTGACACATCAGGGGAGATAAATCTTCTTCGCCTTTGCCAACCTATATAGCCTTCTCTTCTTTCTTTTGCCTTATCCGCATCGGTTTTAGCTTTCTTAGCTTTTATATAGTTCTCAATTTTGATTGTTTTATTGTGGATTTTTCTTTTTTTAACCTCCGACCTCCATATTATATCTTTCATAATCACATTGCTTTTGCATCTGTTGTAGGCTTTTGCAGGCAGATGAGCCAGCTTCTAGGGGTGCACTGAGTGCTTCAAGTTTCTTATGCTGTGATGTTCCTACACCAAGGATCAGTCTCAACACTGTGGATCCAGCTCTCGCTGCCGCATTAGTAGGAAAGTTCACATTTTTTGGCAAAGAGGCACTGAACGCCCCGTTTGTTCCTTCTGACTTGCACGTGTTGGAATGATGCCTTATGGTTTCAAGGGCTGCTGCATGCCATTTCATGTTCAATATTTTTCGCATCAGTATTTTGTCATTGTCATGAATATTCAACCACTTGATGTTGGCACTGAGACTTCTAGATTACTTCCACCAACTCCATATTTGGAGGAGGCCAAATGTGATCGTAACCAATATGGGTTAATGCGGATTCACATTGCACGAAAAAACCGCCGTCACAGTGCACAACGCGCTACTTCCTAGGCTGCACCAAGCCTGGCATCAATCGACCGTGGGTGCAGTGTGACATCTGTGGAACATGGTGTCATTTCAAGTGTGCAGAGATCAGTCATTTTGGAGACCGTATGTGCTGTATGCACTACAATGTATACATTACCACCCCCCCTTCCCCACAAAGTCCAAAACATTTCAACACGCGACATTTATGCATGGGAGAAAGAAAGAATGTATTAAGGTTTAACGTTGCGTTCAGCAATATTGCTATGTAGCGATGATCAATCAATATTCTAGGTATTCCAACAAAAGCAAGTCAATAACCGAGCAACCCAATAGTAATCAAGACAATACACCAAAAATATGTACATACCTTTTACAACAAACCGATTTCTCTCAAATAACCTAAAATAGTCTTCATTTACCCGACTGAACAGATATAAAGTAGCTGCTTGCTTTGAACCTTTAAATCTATACAGCTGCATGTGAACTTTCCGTAAGCGACAAAACTAAATTGTTTTTCTTTATGTACATAATTTATCAGATCAATTTTGTTGGCATCGAGTCAGTTTTGAAGATCTGTTTGCAAATTCCAGACAGAGAGAATTCAGGCTTAATGTCGCGTTCAGCAGTATTTCAAATGAAAAGCGACAATCAAACAGAATCCTAAGTATTCAAGTTAATAACTTAGATTTTTCTCAAACAATCTTAAATACAGTCTTCGTTTACCCGACTAAAAAGAACTTATCAAGTAATTTGAATGTGACACTAAATATGTATGATGTACATATTATGATCATACTGAGTGAGTGAGTGAGTGAATAGGGTTTTAGCGTCGCTTTCAACATTTTTTCAGCTATATCACGACGGGGAAGGGAAGGGAGGGGAGGGGGAGGGGAAGGGGAACCTACTTGTAACAGAGCAGATCTAATTGATTTATTGATTTAGTTTCTATTTCCTTGAACAGTCTATATTCGACAGTTGTTCCTAACCATACAGGAGGCGGAGTTAGTGACATCGTCGTCCTATATGATTTGCTCAGTACAGCGCCAATCGGATCCCTAAAACCACCAACAGAGAGAATTAAGAATCGCGTTCAGCAATATTTCAGCTATACAGCGACAATCAAAAGAAAATTCTACGTATTTCAACAAAAACAGAGCAACAATCCAGCAATTCAGAAGTAATCAACACAGCACACCTATTTCTCTCAAATAAACTAAAATACAGCCTTCTTTTATCCGACTAAAAAGATCTTCTAAAGTAGCTGTTCGATAAAAAGGATCCCTTACAATCTTTAAATCTATACAGTCGATCAGAAGATGTTTCACTCTGAGTTGTTCGCGGCATCGAATACACCTTGGGGCGATTCCCTTTTCTGATCAGAGAGTTGAGTCAATCGCTGCTTCCCTTTCTTGCAGAATGCCTTTGCGATCATCAGCGGGGTGGATCCAAGCATGTTGTACCAACAACATGCAAACCTGATGGAAAAAAAATATGTGAAACGCACAACATTGCGTTGTACGAAGAAACCGCCGTGACAGCGCACAACTTCCCAGGCTGCAACAGGCCCAGCATCAATCAACCATGGGGGCAGTGCGACATCTGTGGAAAATGGTGTAATTTCAAATGTGTAGAGATCAGAAATTTTGGAGACCTTATGTGCTGTGCACTGACAGGTTTTCTGACATATAATTTCCAATTTTTTGAAAGCTACTGGAGTAACTTGACAGAGTCATAGTGACTATAAACATCTCATTTGCGTAGTGGATATCTGAGCCGTCAGCAGAAGTTGATGTATATTGTCGAAAACCAGCCCACATGTTAGCGTTGTTGTTATTGCTGAATACAGGCCAGTCAAAATTTTTTTCAACACAAATAAATTGGCCTGAAAATATTCCTGAGATGCTTAGAATTATTTTGATCTATGAATTATGAATAGACTCTGTGTTTAGGGCCTCATCTGAGCGAGACCCCAAATGTAGGCCTATTCACAGCAAACCTCCCAAGATATTTCTCTACACTCCACCCTAAGGATTAAAGTCGCGTTCAGCAATATTTCGGCTATATAGCGACAATATATATATATATATATATATTTCAACAAAAACAAGGCAATAACAAGGAGATAAATAGAATCTCTCGCAATCTAAAAATCTATACATTCGATCAAAATATATTTCACTGTGAGATTATAGCGGCATTGAATACACCTTGGCTGGTTCCCTTTTCTGATCAGAGCGTTTTGATCGATCGCTGAATCCCTTTCTTGCAGAATGCCTGTCCATCATCAACGGTGTGGATCCAAGCATGTTGAACCGAGAACATGCAAACTTAACGAAAAAATATGTTGATTGCGCATTATTGCGTTGTACGAAGAAACCACCGTCACAGTGCGCGACTTCCCAGGCTGTACAAGGCCCAGCAATAATCAACCGTGGGTGCAGTGTGTCATGTCTGGGAGATGGTGTCATTTCAAATGTGCAGAGATCAGACATTTTGGAGGACTTATGTGCCCTGCACTACGATGTATGTCTACCGTCCTTTCCCCTCGGAGTTCAGAGAGAGAGAATTGAGGTTTACTGTCGCGTTCAGGAACATTTCAGCTATGTAAAAAAAATTCTAAGTACTCAAGCCAATAACTTACTAACCCAACACATTAAAACATACACACATTAAACTTTATGCAACACACCGATTTGTCTCAATTAACCCAAGATGCAGACCTCCCACACCCGACTAAAAATGTCTTCCAAAGTCCCTCGATACAAAGAATCCCTTGCAATCTGAAAATCTTGTCTTCCAAAGTCCATCGATTCAAAGAATCTCTTGCAATCTGAAAATCTATGCAGTCGACTAAGTTCACAAAATTTCAAAACGCGACATTTCTGTATGCGAGAAAAAGAGAGCTAATTAATACTTAAAATCGCGTTCAGCAATATTGCTATATAGCGACAAGGTAATAACCCAGCAATCCAGAAGTAATCAACACAACACACCAAAAACAAAAAATATTTCTCTCAAGTAACCTAAAATACAGTCTTGATTTACTAGATTAAACAGATCTAAATTAGCTGCTTGATAAAGACTCTCTCGCAATCTTAAAATTTATACAGCTGCATACGAACTTCCGTAAACGACAAAACTAGCCAACAACCCAGCACTCCCGAAGTAATGAACACAACACATCAAAATATATGCACATACATTAAAACTTGCGAGACATTTCTGCATGCGAGAAAGTGAATTAAGGTTTAACATCGCGTTCAGCAATATTGGTTTTAGCGGCGATGAGTTTTTCAACAAAAACAAGGCAATGACCCAGTAATCCAGGAGTAGTCAACAAAACACACCAAAAACATGTACATACATTAAAACTTCTACAACAGAGAGAGAGAGAGAGAATTAAGGTTTATTATTATACCTCAAGTAAATTCGTAATGTTTTCAATGATTGACAGCCTGTCACATATCATTCTACAAATCATAATGTTCAGTGATGATGCAGTCATATCTTGCCTTACCGTTGAATAAATGTCATGTACCACGGCAGAGCGTTGAACAAGAAAAATTCGGCTGAGACCACTAAAAAAAAATCCCTAGCCGTTAACCCCTCTAACACTATGAGTCAGAGTTTGGTCTGAATCGCTCACCATTACCAATGTTGGCTCTTACACCCGTCAGTTGGATTATATCGGCTTTTCCGTGACTTATTATCTACCTATTTAAAATCGGTAGCTCAGTTACTTACGTTGGTATTTGAAACACCATTAAAATATTAACCCCCAGATAAGCTGGAGATATTACAAGTCACCCATAGCCGTTTGTTGGTCCGAATGAGCCGAAATCCCGATAAGCTCCTCGGTCATCCGCGCCTCGCCGTTGGAAGTTATTGGCCGCTCATAATCCTGTTTGGCGAAATTTTGCTAATCCTGACATGGACATCACGGCGATTTCTTTAGTTCTACAGCCAGGAAGATCATATTACATGTTATCGATGTGTCCAACCGATAGAGGAATTTTCGCCCTCTGGTTGGCCTGACATGGCTGAAACCGGATTTCCTAGCCGATAGAAGCCGAAATCAACCGTTCTATTATATTTTACTGATATTTGGACGATTCACGTCTCGCTCCCACTATGCACTGCGCATAGTATAACAAGCTACCCAACTGACACCCCTGTTTAAATATTCGCTTGCCATCTGCTGTATTTTGTTGAGTTTGCTTTCTCTTATTAACAGAAGATAACTGTGTATTTTATAAAAGGAAAATGCCGATAATACAGTCGCACACATCGAACTTTGTTTTGGAACAACAAAATAACGTTTTGGGAAATTTAATCAAAGTGGCCAGATTACTGCACTAATACAGAGATTTGGTAAATAAAATATGAGTAATATTTTTACAAAATTTTACTCGCTAATAATATATCTTCATTATATCGAAAACAGTCTTCTTCCTTGCCACATTTCATCCGCAATATAATTCCCTATTGGTAAGTGTGGTGAGTTATCCACTTACAATTGATAAAATACAGAGAGCAAGAATCGCAACACGAGATTGTTATTGGTAATATACTTAACTTCTGTTTTCTTGGATGAATAAATTGAGTGAATAAGAGTATTTCGAAATTGGAGGACCGAAAGTATCGCATGTAATATAAGGTTGTCTTACTCAAGAATGAAATGGTTAAGAGACGTACCCTAGCTTATATTATATCAACGGCATTCGTATTGGCCAGAACTCCTAATATTCCCATTTGAGGACAGAAAAAAACCGCATGCTTCCATAACCCAACTTCACCAAAAAAACACAATTTTAACTGCTCTGCAAACTGACTGAGCAAACTAACATCTCAACATCGAATTACATATACTTAAGATAACAATTCATAATTAATTATAGACATCACTGAGATATTGTGAGGACATGTGGGAATGGTTATAGTATATACAAACCCAGCAATAAGATGTCTCCCTCGCCAAATTTTTTCCCTGAAATAATTAAGCGTGATTTGACACGAAGACAGTTTTGATATTGTTTAGCTATCAGCTCTGTGGATTTAGAAACAACTCCGCCTGTTTGCCAACATCTTTACGCAACAACTGGCGGTCAAATCGAAATTGCAAGATAAACAAATTTGGTTGAATTCAACGACTGGGAGTTATGTATGTCAATGTGTGAATTATGGGGGAGGGGGGTCATAGGAAAAAGAGTGAGAACGACACAGTGAAAATTCAAAACTGGGGGTTAGATGTATCGATTTTTTTTCCTCAAAACATGAATATGAAGTATCAAGATTAATAACGTAAATAAAATGGTTCCCTGTATTACATAAAACCCGGCAATCCCCTGTTGGTCAGCACATGTAGTACACTTCCATTTTGCAGAACACATCTGCTAGGCGAAAAGAGCGGTGATGCAAGAGAACCGATTCCTCGACGGCCACTTGTTTACATAATAGAGAAGGAAGAATTGACATATTTTATAGTCTCTCTTGTTGTGTTGTTATTGACGATTTATTTAGTGATAATCTGTATTGTTTGGTCATGTTATTATAATAATGTCTCAAAATTTTCCAGTTACCGCACTACATTTGCCTAAGACACCGAATTGGCGTAACGTTTAACTTAAAAAGCTATTGTTCATTTCCGTGTATAGACAATTAGAACACTTTAAAGCTAAATGCTTCTATTAAACTCATACACATCACCAGCTATTCCCCCCGCCGCAGGGGGAGCCCTTATCCTTCGGGTTATTTTCATATCCCCAATGAGGAATTTTCAACTTGACTCGATGTTATTTGCCTTTCCTAGTTAAATAATATGTGATTATAGTGTATGCGGAGTATAAGTTGAATGCACCACTGGCATGTTAATCCAGTGGTAATCCAATGAAACGCAGATAATGGCCCTTGTTGAAGTGGAAAATACTCAGCATAACTTTATAAGGCTAAAAAATCAGCACAAATATATGATATAGATATTATGACAAAAAGGACAAATGATATCAATTTAGAGAGTAACACGAATTGAAGATAGTATGTGATAATATGGAATATAACACAAGAGTCTAGTACGTCATTCAATATTCAGCCGTCGTCCAATAAAGAATTTCCGCGTCCATGATCCAAACACTAATTTATATAATAAAATTATCACCAAATTAATAGGATAAATAATAGTATACATAGAACTATGCCGACTACCAGTCCGACAGAAGCTGTCAACAGTTATCAATGATGCCAGAAAGACCTCATATTCCAAGAATAATATTCAGGGTAGCTGTTGTTCCGCATATCTAAGCTTTTTTAAAATTCTTAGTTGTAACCGATCCAGTAGTTGGACTCTTAGTGGCGGACTTCTGTCATTTCAACTGTGTCATTGACAGGTTATGTATAGTCATCTAATATTATGACTCGCCTAGTTTGCGATATTCTCCTGCATCTAAAATATCTTAACATCTGATCAAGTTTGTTCTTGAACAGAGCCACTTGTGACCAATCAAATACGGCACATTATAGACATTTGTGCTTATAGGAAAGTGGAAAATGGATGTTCTGCTCTGAAAATAATACATAACGCGACGTGCGACGCGAACGTCCGCCGTGAGTCGTATTTGAAAAAGTCCAAACGCTACGTGCAACGAACGTTCGCGTCATGTTCTCGTCGCCGTCGGTCAATAGATTAACCTAGGGAATAGCGAAGCACAAAGACATTTTCGTAGCAGCCCCACGAGTGCTTCAAACTGACACTTCATACGACCCAATCGGACCACGGATGCTCGTTCAAATGCCCATTCTCCATTATTCTCTGCCCACGCATGCGCAAATCGGCGACATATCCAGGATACCCCACCCAAGCCCGGCGCAGCCCCACGAGTGCTTCAATATGATATTCAACACGACCCATTCGGACTAGACCTTCTCAGTAAAATTTATCCCATGGCCTCGAGACCCCTCACATCGTATTCCTGAGCGTAAAACAAAACAAAAATAATATGCTACATTCCATAGTGTCATGAAAAATACCCATAAATGGGTTCCTATTGGGACTATCAGGTCCATGCAAACCGTGATATTTTCAACCGATCATATTAAGTACGGTGTATAATCTGGGTTCTCGTTTAGCGACGTTGAGATTGGTCAAGACCGGGATGGGTCACAAGGCGCTGTATTAGCTTGGCTAATGAGTGTCCATAGTATCGCTGCCTGTATGATGATGCATAATGTATGTATGGCTAAAACCCTGATGGTGGAAGATTGAACTCTGTGTTCAACTGATCTCCGGACATTCCCGGAGATGACCGGGTCTTACCTTAAGATTACCGGACATTCCCGAAGATTCCCAGCGAATCAAACTGGGGATCAGTATTGACTGGGAAGTCACATGGACGGGGATTTATCCACATATATAATTTATCCGCGACGTCATATAAACACGTGACCATAACTGAGATCACCCCCGGAAGTGACCCTTGACACGTATGTGACATCACAGGATGTGAAATCATCCTTGATATCATCCACCTCTTCATTTCCTCCAGCCCTCAGAAATACGACAGAATAAGGGTTGTATATACTATTATGTACAATAAAATATACCTTAAATTTTGTATGCGAAATTAAGCATATGCTGTTATATCATTGGCGTGATTTTTCTGCCTTTGTGTATCATATTTGTCGTGACGATAAATGTCATCCGGAGAACACTGCATGGTCAGTCAAGCGGATCAACTTAAACGAGCACTATACAATAATATTAAGATGGAATCGCGCGGTTATCGGGCGACTCAAAAAGAACTAGAAGAACCCAGGGGTTATTGTAGGGTGTACTGGATTACCGGGCGGTGAACCATAAGGTAATGGATTTACAGGTAAAACATGAATAATTCACCAAATCTTGCCTCGGACGTCAACAGGCAACATGGGAGAGAATACCGAGCGATGTACAAAGTACCAGGGGATAAATGAAAACACACTGGTACGGAGAAAACTTGATCATTTAATCAGAAAACGATACAAAAAAAAAAACAGATGAAATGTTGTAAAATAAATGCCCTACTGCGAAAGCGTATCAGGCAGTAACAGAAAACGGCGTATAATATCTCTATCACGGTGAGAACTAAAAGATCATAGCCAGTTCTATAATTTTCTAACAGTATACCGGGGAAGACTCAGTCTCAGTGAACTGCCATATAATATCAAGGAATATTCTCCTGATTTACCATCTTAGTTTACCTAGATTGAGAGAGACCGACCAGGAAAGATAGGCGGGATGATTCCAAATCAGACAGATGAGAGTGTGATTAAAATCGTGCACCGGGTACGTTAGAAAACGGCAAATTTTAATCGTTATTTATATGGGACATACACAATATTGTATGCGACATTACGAGAGAGTGCAACAGACGATATAAAAACTACTGGGCAGTGCGCCGTGAAAGAAAACAAACTGGTAGAAAACGTGCTGATTTAACTTCAAATTTAGAGTACCGGATGGTGAATGAGGTACCGGACGATATCAGCAAAGTTACGATTTGAATATCTCAGTTTGATTTATCATATAAATAATCACGCGAGTGTTTTTCTTGAGCTTCGATCAAAACTAACGCACATTTGCAACCATACCCAACTATAGATAGTAATTTCTGCTAACTGGCCTCCGCGGTATATTACTGCACGCTTGGCTGAACACAGGTGCCAGCCGTCTTTTGACTGCCGCTTACGTAAACGATGTACGCCCGACAGTGTTTTGTGCCCGACTCAAGATTATCCATCTTCATTTTATTCAGCCAATTTCTGCGTTCCCACTTCGAACCTGCCTTGATTTATCTGGACCTCTTCAATGTTCAAATAACTTATAAATAGACACGAGACGTCACTGACCTCGAAGGTATTTGAAATTCGAAATGGGTCGCACAAGAGCGTTATTGATTAGCTGACCTACATTGTGGGCACCGTATTAGGCAACCTGTAACCATCTCGGTCATCTATACGCGGTAAGACTGGCCCCGGGATCCTGTGTATCCATTTACAGCCTACTTTCGGCAAGTGCGAGAGGGAATTTCCAGAAATCAATACCACGTGACTTCGTCAGCCAATCAGCTGAATCTACCGACGTAACCCCAACGTAACTCGCCATTTTCGAATCCATTTGCGTACACTTCGCCATCCATAAGATGGCTTGCGAATCGTGTGTCTCCATTATCGCGGAGCGATATCCGGTGTTTTACCGGATTCTGTTCGGCCTTCATCCGGCGAAGAACAGACTCGAAAACTCTGATAAATTACAGGTTTTCATACATACCCTGGAAACAAAATATATAGGTATGAATAACTTTCGTATCATACAAGAGGTGTGGTAGATCTGTAATTTTGAAGAAGTAGATCATCACATGACTCGAAAATGGCGGGTTACATTGGGGTTACGTCGGTAGACTTTAGCTGATTAGCTGACGAAGTCACGTGGTATTGATTTATGAAAATTCCCTCTAGCAGTTGCCGAAAGTAGTCTGAAATGGATACACACGATCCCAGGGTCAATCTTACTCCGTATAGACGACCGAAATGGTTACAGGTTGTTTCGAATCATGTGATGCCCTACTTGTTGAAAATTACAGATCTACCACACCTCTTGGGTGATACGAAAGTTATTTATACCTATATATTTTGTAAGCCTAGCCTATATCTTTTTCCCAAATGGTTTGAAAACCTGTAATTTATCAGATTTCTCGAGTCTGTTCTCTGTCGGATGAAGGCCGAACAGAATCCCGTAATATACCGGATATCGCTCCGCAATAATGGAGACTCACGATTCGCAAGCCATCTTATGGATGGCGAAGTGTACGCAAATGCTTATTAGGAGGAAAAACGCCGATAATAGAGGATGACGTCACTCTACGTGACTTCACTGACCTTCACTCGCAATCGATGTGTACGTTCTGATTGGTTCTTCTGCCGTTAGAAGGTGAAATTTACATCTCGGATTTTGAACACTGAAGGGGTCAGATAAATCAAGGCAGGTTCGAAGTGGGAACGTAGAAATTGGCTGGATTAAATGAAGATGAAGATTACCCAGCTTGTGGTCAATTGGGGTCTCCAGCTTACTCGTTGCTTGTACATTCAACTCCCAATGTATTATCTTTAAATATGTTTAATTCCAATATTTATATCTGATCTTATAGGCAAGCCTGTTACACAAACACACACACAAAAGGCATATGTGAGATCAGATAATGAACATTGAATTTAAGCAATAACACTTAGGTGAAAGAATATAACAATATATTAATCATAATATTGGTTGAAGAGAAATGTAACATGTGTTGTATTATCCATGTATTCTTGCAGATTATTGGGGCATTTCGACCTACCAGTTATAGTACAATGCTTGTGAAAATATTCAAGAAAAGTTAGTACCGATACCATGTGAATTTCACTGAATAACACTTCCATGTTCCTGTTTCAGTATTACATCAACAAACATAAAGCACTGCATTCTAATAAAGGAAGAGGAGTTCGCCCATCCATTTGGCAACAAATACTCATTTAAAGTCGATTACATTCTACGTTTTCAGGGTGGGATAACGGTGTAAAGAAGCCGAACGATATTATTTTTGGTGTTGATCACATAATCATGTTATGAAAATCAACCTGCTGAATGCATCTGTCCACAGGTCTAAGTAGCACTGTTTTGTCAGAGATTTTTTTTAAATTTAAAATTTAATTTTTTTAAATTTTAATTTTTTTTTAACATCTTGGAAAGATTAGATTATTATATAGCTTACTCTAATACTCATACATGGTCATATTTTAACGCGCGAGCTCGTGTTTGCCAAGCATGGAAAATTACACAAAATAGTATATACCAAATAGTCTATGTATTTGGTATATACTTTGTGTAATTTTCCATGCTTGGCAAACACGGGCTCGCGCTTTAAAATATGACCATGTATGAGTATCAGAGTGAGCTATATAATAATTTAATGTTTCCAATATGTTAAAAAAAAAATAAAAATTTTGAAATTTGAAAAAATTAAAATTTTAAAACTCAAAAAAATTAAGTTTTAAATTTTCAAAAAAATCTCTGACAAAACAGTGCTACTTAGACCTGTGCATCTGTCCATAACGTTTTCGAAGCGTCAATAATCAGTGATAATGGCAAGAACCCAAGCTACATAATAACAGAAGGTTCAAGAGTTAAATACTTCGATTCTATTGTTCGACTTCCTCCTTTGCAAACATTAAAGGAGTAGAAAACCCTAAGGCGATGCATACGAATATCGAAAGAACTATATCATTAGTATTCGAAAAACAAAACAAATCAGCTTTTCTGGTAATTCCGAATGAATGAGAACATTTCGAACATCAGAATTATTGCCCAGAACAAGAATCCGTAGAGGTCGACATTTTAACAAGCCAATGAAAAGACCTTTCGTTAGGCCCCAAGACGATTATGAGGATCGTGATATATGAATGTCGAATTGATATACAGGTTGACATGTGGCATTTTGCATATGATTTCACAAGCTCTCTTTCTGAGGCAAGAATATCAGACCACAACACCCAATAGCAGTAGAAGAAACGCTGCTAATGTTTTACCTTATGGGATAGAGCCCGCCGGATGACAATGTGATACTTGTCGCAGCGCCATCTACATAAAACAGTATGGCCCATCAAACGTCACAGTCATTCCAACATGTCGCAGATCATAAAGTGTTAAAGTGTGAACGATAAATCGGTGTTGACTCAGCTGTAAAATTTTGTTAATTTTTTCTACGGGTGTTTTTGAAATCTGATGGCATAATTCTGTCATGTCGAACACGAGTTTACGCAGAGTTTACTATTCCTTTAAGTTGACGATTTCTGGGTAAAAAAACTCTATTCTAACAGCAAACGTTACGACGGAAATGTTACAATCTTCTATTTTGTTCGAAGTTTTATATAATGATTAGTCAGAATAGACTTCGCCTCGTGCATTACACAATTGTGATTCTTGCTTAATCGGCCCAGCAGCTATCGTCAACTGTCATCAGGTCTCCGCGTTAATTGCCACCGACCGGCCCCCAATTAATCACTCCAGCTGAACGCCTTATAGTGTATTTCTCTAAAAATTCTCAAACTTTAAATTGGAATGGGAACAAGAAGATATACAATACTTAGATGAATTAAAGAACCATGAGATAGACCCGATGTGGTATTATAACGCCATGCTGGCAAATATGAACTACTTTCGGCTTTTTCTTGAAACCCTTTAGGTGCTTCATGAAAATGCAAATGGAACCCTGATTCTCAAATCAAATTGGAAGCAAGTAAAACATTTTCGTTGGGAAAATAGAATAGCACATCGTATGGATATACTATTCGAAATTAACTTAATATGCGTAAGGAGAATTTCTTTCATATACTGAATTTGAAAAACAATTTGATTGTTCGACAAATGTTATAACTTTCCTTTGGGTGATTAAAGCTGTGAACGCTTATATGAAAAAGTTCCCTTCCAAGTACGGTAAACTAGAAAACCCGATTATACCCTATCCCGTCGCAGTTTTGACAAATAGAAGAAAGGGATGCAAACCTTCTTATTGAATACTTATCCAGAGAAAGTATAGTAAGCCAAATTGGAAGCCAAATGGGAAAGAATATTCACGATTCAGCAAAATGAATGGAAGTTAATTCACTTGCTACTCTTTTTGAGCACGTCTGACACCAGTTTAATATGGCTATAGAATGTCGAAATAACCAACAGAATACTGGCTACAGATACTTTCCTTCGGAAAATCAAGATGAGGTTTTCCGCTATTTGTGATTTATGCAAAAAAGAGACAGAATCATTAGAGCACATATTTGTTCAGTGCAAAATCTCAAAAGCTTTTTGGAGCGGTCTTGCGGACTGGATAGAGACTGGAACGGGTACATTTGTACAGTTTACCAACAAGTTACTTATGTTTGGGGGGAACAAAAACTGCAGATGAAGTAATAAATTGTTGTATTTTATTAGCTAAACAATTTATATACAGATGTAAATTGAATGGCAAACTACCAATTATGCTACTGCCTTTAAAATATATTGAATGATTATTATCCTATTGAACGAGTTAGCCATGCCATAGAATGCGAACAGGAAGTGTTCCAGAAGAGATTTTAGTCCTGGAAAAGGTTGATAGCTGACAGTTGAATTGTTTTCATGTGTATTCCCCAATCTAAAATAATAATAATAATATATAAAAACTTAATATGCTGGCAAATGTTGTCACCCGTACAGAAATGCTTAATTTTCAGCTTCGAAAACCATTGCCCCATCTACTCTAGGTTCAATTTCCCAGGCCATGTTGAGCAGTGGAGGCGATCTGCGCCACACAGCTTTGTCTTCCCTTGCCACTCAAAGTTGCACATGCACAATAATTCGCTTGTCGCATTCAATGTTAATTTATTTCTGTCTTTCACTGCCTTTGTGATATGGTAATGGTCATTAAGTGAAATAATCTCTTGCGGATAGCAACTTCCTGAATAATTCTGCAAATAAACGAATTATATAGCAGGCTACACCAGTCTTCTCGCTGTAAAAGCATATCAGCTAAGCGGATTAGCTGTAGCCCACGGTTCATTTTGTTATACTAAATGCAAATATTCGGGCCGGTATTTTGCTCAAAGTTCAACGTATAGGTCTACTTTCGAGACGTTCATGTAGATAGAAAGATATAAGCACCCGTAATTATTACATATGTTGGCTTTGGGCAGTGGGACTGATATTTTAACGTTTACAATACTTAGACAGTTAGATACATGAACATAAAACACGCATTTCAAGAGCGGATATAGCGAAAATTCATAGTGGGGGGGGGGGGATGGGTCGATTAAGACATCCCAACCGGCGAGGGTCCAGGGGCCGCCTAGGCCAGGAAAGCTCCGGATCCTAGATCGCCGCAGTCAAATATTCACATATCATGCCTGAATCTATTTGACTTTCTAGTTGTATTTCGTACTGGAACATTATAAAACAGTACAATACGAATACGATTCATTAATACAAAGTTAAAAAGAAGTGAATTCTCATAGAGCAACAGGTGAGGGAACAGGGCCCGTATAGGCCCCAGAAACTCCCGGCCCTAGAATGCAGGAGATGCATTTTGCCCGTTTTCTCGGAAATAAATAATGTAATGTATTTTATATGATGGCCGAGAAGGGACATCGCTGTATTGTGTTAATGATTACGGACCGACACACGAAGGCAGGGTGCGAAGTCAGGATGCGAAGGACGAAGGTAGGATGCGAAGCGCGAAGTCAGGATACGAAGTGGCGAAGGCAGGATGCGAAGCCAGGATGCGAAGCGCGAAGTCAGAATAAAGAAGTAAGGATGCGAAGCGCGAAGTCAGAGTGCGAAGTCGGGAAGGCAGGATGCGAATGGGCGAAGTCAGGTGCGGTAACTTCGCGTTTCGCATCCTGCCGTCGAATCCTGCATGCCTTCGCGAGTTAGCATCCTAAATTCGCATCTGACTTCGCATCCTGGCTTCGCGCTTGGCATCTTGGCTTCGCACTTCTCATCCTGCCTTCGCCTCATGATTTCGCGCTTCGCATCCTCCATTCGCATCATGATTTCGAGCTTCGCATCCTGCCTTCATCCTTCGCATCCTGACTTCGCGCTTCGCATCCTGGTTTTGCCACTTCGCATCCTGCCTTCCCGGCTTCGCATCCTGATTTCGCGCTTCGCATCCTGCCTCCGCATCCTGCCTTCGCATCCTGACTTCGCGCTTCGCTTCCAGTCATTTACATTGTCACTGTTTGACTCCGTTTGAATGTCTGGTTTAACACATATATAAATCCGGTTTTTAGCACATCACGCCACGTGATGCCCAAGAGGCGATAATGTCCTTTTTGTCATAATATCTATATCATATATTTGTGCTGATTTTTTAACCTTATAAAGTTATGCTGAGTATTTTCCCCTTCAACAAGGGCCATTATCTGCGTTTCATCGGATTACCACTGGATTAGCATGCCAGTGGTGCATTCATCTTATACTCCGCATACAATATAATCACATATTATTTAACTAGGAAAGGCAAATAACATCGAGTCAAGTTGAAAATCCTCATTGGGGATATGAAAATAACCCGATGGACAGGGGCGGCGGGGGGAATAGTTCGTGATGTGTATGAGTTTAATAGAAGCATTTAGCTTTAAAGTGTTCTAATTGTTTATACACGGAAATGAACAATAGCTTTTTAAGTTAAACGTTACGCCAATTTGGTGTCTTAGGCAAATGTAGTGCGGTAACTGGAAAATTTTGAGACATTATTATAATAACATGACCAAACAATACAGATTATCACTAAATAAATCGTCAATAAAAACACAACAAAAGAGACTATAAATATCAATTCTTCCTTCTCTGTTATGTAAACAATTGGCCGTCGAGGAATCGGTTCTCTTGCATCACCGGTTTTTTCGCCTAGCAGATGTGTTTTATTCTGCAAAATGGAGGTGTACTACATGTGCTGACCAACAGGGGATTGCCGGGTTTATGTAATACAGGGAACCATTTTATTTACGTTATTAATCTGATATTTCATATTCAAAAATCGATACGTCTAACCCCCAGTTTTGAAATTTCACTGTGTCGTTCTCACTCTTTTTCCTATGACCCCTCCCCCCCCACCTCCCCATAATTCACAATTTGACATACACAACTCCCAGTCGTTGAATTCAACCAAATTTGTTTATCTTTCAATTTCGATTTGACCGCCAGTTGTTGCCTAAAGATGTTGGCAAACAGACGGAGTTGTTTCTAAATCCCCAGAGCTGATAGCTGAGCAATATCAAAACCGTCTTCATGTCAAATCACGCTTAATTATTTCAGGGAAAAATTTTGGCGAGGGAGATATCTTATTGCTAAGTTTGCATATACTATAACCATTCCCACATGTCCTAAAAATATCTCAGTGATATCTATAATTAAGTATGAATTGTTGCCTTGAGTATATGTAATTCAATGTTGAGATGTCAGTTTGCTCGGTCAGTTTGCAGGGCAGTTAAAATTGTGCTTTTAGGTGAAGTTGGGTGATGAGAGCATGCGTTTTTATCCTGCCCTCAAATGGGAATATACGGAGTTCTCGCCAGTACAAATGCCGGTGGTATAATATAAGCTAGGGTACGTCTCTTAACCATTTCATTCTTGAGTAAGACAACCTTATATTACAGGCGATACTTTCGGTCCTCCAATATCGAAATACTCATATTCACTCCATTTATTCATCCAAGAAAACAGAAGTTAAGTATATTACCAATAACAATCTCGTGTTGCGATTCTTGCTCTCTGTATTTCATCAATTGTAAGTGGATAACTCATCACACTTACCAATAGGATGAAATGTGGCAAGGAAGAAGACATAATCTTCGATATAATGAAGATATATTATTAGCGAGTAAAATTTTGTAAAAATATTACTCATATTTTCTTTACCAAATCTCTGTATTAGTGCAGTAATCTGGCCACTTTGATTTAATTTCCCAAAACGTTATTTTGTTGATCCAAAACAAAGTTCGATTTGTGCCACTGTATTATCAGGATTTTCCTTCTGTTAATAAAAGAAAGTAAACTCAACAAAATACAGCAGATGACAAGCGAATATTTAAACAGGGGTGTCAGTTGGGTAGCTTGTTATACTATGCGCAGTGCATGGTGGGAGCGAGACGTGAATCGTCCAATTACCTATATCAGTAAAATACAATAGAACGGTTGATTTCGGCTAGGAAATCCGGTTTCAGCCATGTCAGGCCAACCAGAGGGCGAAAATTCCTCTATCGGTTGGACACATTGATAAGATGTAATATGATCTTCCTGGCTGTAGAACTAAAGAAATCGCCGTGATGTCCATGTCAGGATTAGCAAAATTTCGCCAAACAGGATTATGAGCGACCAATAACTTCCAACGTCGAGGCGCAGATGACCGAGGAGCTTATCGGGATTTCGGCTCATTCGGACCGACAAACGGCTATGGGTGACTTGTAAAATCTCCAGTTTATTTGAGGGGTTAATATTTTAATGGTGTTTCAAATACCAACGTAAGTAACTGAGCTACCGATTTTAAATAGGTAGATAATAAGTCACGGAAAAGCCGATATAATCAAACTGACGGGTGTAAGAGCCAACATTGGTAATGGTGAGCGATTCAGGCCAAACTCTGACTCATAGTGTAAATAACCTTTTTGTGCTGTTTTTTTTTACCCAGCTTCTTTTTGATAATGAAACAAGGGTTTGCATGTCCAACATTAGCCATCACACGTGCCCTTTTGAGTTGTGACGCATTTTGAATTTACTGCATAGTTCATGCCAGTCTGAGGCACTATATGCAGGTGCGTAGACCCTGGTTTTTCCAGTTAAGTTATTGCAGTTGTTGCAGAAACTTATAAAACAGAGATATTTCAACAAGCGCCTCCACTCAAAGTTTCTCAAATTTGGCGATGCATATCGCATGCTGATAGCAAAATACGAGCGTAGCGTGCAAGATCTATGGCGTTACGTTTCGTAACTTGTGTCTACTTCCGCTTAACGCGGGGCTAGGGGCCGTATAAACCCATTCACTTCAAGATCCTCATGGTGTTCATATGAAGTCACAACCAAAGCGTTACTGAGATACATCATTCTTTATATGACGCCTTTACGATTATTATGGATTAAGAAAACTGATCAGCGATACGGATATGTCTTGTCGGCATCATTGAACACTTTTGACCGCTTCTCTCTTGCAGGAAACTAGCCTATGTTTATGTATACTATGATTGTCCTTTTGAATTTGGTGCTAATACTGTTATATGGAAATGGAATAGGTCTTTGGATTATGGACACGGATATTCTTTAATGGACGACGGCTGAATTATGAATGACGGACTAGACGCTTGTAATTCGCCGGAAGCAGGGTGCTTGCCAACATGACGATCTGAAAGTTTGATGTGCGACCCCCGCCAAGAAGTTGATTGCGATGCAGGACTTGAATGCAACTACAAACTGCCAGGAGATGAAAGTCCAAAACTAATTATTAAATCAGCCAGATGCAGTTTCATTAACATGGCCGTCAATGTGATTCTTTTAGTGGTCCAAGCACTAAATGCGTAAACACAGAATACATATGTCGCCAGTTCAGGTAAGTCATACGAGGAGGCTGGATGTCAATCTCTCACTGATGTTAATTTCATAGTTTAGTTATAGAGATGGCAGAGTTGCATACCACGTGGAGAGCAATATATTCTGAAAAAAATAATTATAATAGCCAATTAAGCTCGAATGGAGCATGTTTACTGTGGACTGGAGCGAAGAAGAACCAGCCACCCCAGTATGGAGTGATTAATATCCAGCCTTTTGGAAAGAAAATATGGAGAGCAATTCACGTACATCGTTTGAAATTTATTTTGCATCATAATTTAAATTTAGAAGAATTCACCAGTGACATAAGTCACTTATGTCATCAGCCAAGGTGTCACAATATTGCACACCAAAGTGCAGAAATCAGTGGTGTTAATAATCAAACAGAGGTGTAGGGCCATGGGAAAATGTTCAGGCCATGTATTTTTGGGCAAACAATGTCCAAATTGTTTGTTTATTGGTCACGTCTGAATTCACGCATTTGTATCTGAATCCGAGGAATCAGGTGAGTCTGACACATCAGGGGAGATAATTCTTCTTCGCCTTTGCCAACCTATATAGCCTTCTCTTCTTTCTTTTGCCTTATCCGCATCGGTTTTAGCTTTCTTAGCTTTTATATAGTTCTCAATTTTAATTGTTTTATTGTGGATTTTTCTTTTTTTAACCTCCGACCTCCATATTATATCTTTCATAATCACATTGCTTTTGCATCAGTTGTAGGCTTTTGCAGGCAGATGAGCCAGCTTCTAGGGATGCACTGAGTGCTTCAAGTTTCTTATGCTGTGATGTTCCTAGACCAAGGATCAGTCTCAACACTGTGGATCCAGCTCTCGCTGCCGCATTAGTAGGAAAGTTCACATTTTTTGGCAAAGAGGCACTGAACGCCCTGTTTCTTCCTTCTGACTTGCACGTGTTGGAATGATGCCTTATGGTTTCAAGGGCTGCTGCATGCCATTTCATGTTCAGTATTTTTCGCATCAGTATTTTGTCATTGTCATGAATATTCAACCACTTGATGTTGGCACTAAGACTTCTAGATTACTTCCACCAACTCCATATTTGGAGGAGGCCAAATGTGATCGTAACCAATATGGGTTAATGCGGATTCACATTGCACGAAAAAACCGCCGTCACAGTGCACAACGCGCTACTTCCTAGGCTGCATCAAGCCTGCCATCAATCGACCGTGGGTGCAGTGTGACATCTTTGGAACATGGTGTCATTTCAAGTGTGCAGAGATCAGTCATTTTGGAGACCGTATGTGCTGTATGCACTACAATGTATACATTACCCCCCTCCCTCCCCACAAAGTCCAAAACATTTCAACACGCGACATTTCTGCGTGGGAGAAAGAAAGAATGTATTAAGGTTTAACGTCGCGTTCAGCAATATTGCTATATAGCGACGATCAATCAATATTCTAGGTATTCAAACAAAAACAAGTCAATTACAACACATATAAGGGAAGTGGGAAGAGGTGCCGACATACTGACTGCGTCACATGAGTTCACAGAATAGTCCTCTGGTTAACCTATTCTAAAGCACATACCAAGAATCTAACAATTCGTGATATGACCACACGGCCCCTAGCAGCGGCATAAGCGGTATTAGATACAAATCTAGAGAGCTATGATGGAAATGCTCTGACAACTCGTATACTGGTAATTGGTGAGCTGTTTCGCTGTGACAACTCGTACATTGGAGATTGGTGAGCTGTTTCGTCGTCAGATGTAAATGACGGCATTTAACACAAAAAACTAGTCTGTAAGGCCCGATGTCGACCCAGCATCAACTTCCCACAAGTGCCAACATATATCAAAGACCAAAGGTCTGTACAGGGGGCGGGCCTCGGGGACGAAACGTCCACCAGCAGAATCTCGCCATATACAGGAAAAAATTACAAGACATATAAGGGAAGTGGGAAGACAATACACCAAAAATATGTACATACCTTTACAACAAACCGATTTCTCTCAAATAACCTAAAATAGTCTTCATTTACCCGACTGAACAGATATAAAGTAGCTGCTTGCTTTGAACCTTTAAATCTATACAGCTGCATGTGAACTTTCCGTAAGCGACAAAACTAAATTGCTTTTTTTTATGTACATAATTTATCAGATCAATTTTGTTGGCATCGAGTCAGTTTTGAAGATCTGTTTGCAAATTCCAGACAGAGAGAATTGAGGCTTAATGTCGCGTTCAGCAGTATTTCAAATGAAAAGCGACAATCAAACAGAATCCTAAGTATTCAAGTTAATAACTTAGATTTTTCTCAAACAATCTTAAATACAGTCTTCGTTTACCCGACTAAAAAGAACTTATCAAGTAATTTGAATGTGACACTAAATATGTATGATGTACATTATTATGATCATACTGAGTGCGGGTGTTCATATATATGATCATGCTGAGATCGGTTTATAATTTCAATCTTTTACGTCTGAATAATCTTTTAGGTCTGAATAAGGAGAGAGAATTATGATTGATCGTCGTCATCAGCAATATTTCAGCATTTTAGCGACGATCAAACAAAATTCTAAGCTTTCACGTTACCAATTTAGTAATCCAACACATTAAAACATACATAACGTGAAATGCATATGTGTATGTCTTATCGAATTCTAGCTCAGCTTGTCTGATTTGGCCATTTTACTTCGTTGTCATATTGAATTACATGTAGTGTGTATTTCCTTTACTATTCTATATTTGACAGTTGTTCTTAACCATGCAGAATGTGGAGTTAGTGACATCGCCGTTCTATGACCTGCTCAGTACTGCGCCAACCGGATTCCTAAAACCACCAACAGAGAGAGAGAGAGAGAGAATTAAGTATTAACGTCGCGTTCAGAAATATTTCAGCTATACAGCGACAATCAAACAAAATTCTAAGTATTTCAACAAAAGCAAGACAACAATCCAGCAATCCAGAATAATCAACAGAATACCTATTTCTCCCACATGAATTAAAATAGTCTTTTATCCGACTGAAAAGATCTTCTAAAGTAGCTGCTCGATAAAAAGAATCCCTTACAATCTTTAAATATGTACAGTCGATCAGAAGATATTGTGAGTTCTTTGCGGCATCGAATACACGTTGGGACTGGTTTCCTTTTCTGATCAGAGCTTCTTGATTCTATAATTAGATCCATCGCTTCTTCCCTTTCTTGCAGAATGCCTTTGCAATCAAGCGGTGGATCCAAGCATGTTGAACCAAGAACAATATTTCAACTATAGCGTCAATCAAACAAAGTTCTAAGTTTTCAACAAAAACAAGGCAATAACAAGGAGATAAAAACAATCTCCCACAATCTAAAAAAATTTCAACAAAAACAAGGCAATAACAAGGAGATAAAAACAATCTCCCACACTCTAAAAATCTATACAGTCGATCAGAATGTTTCACTGTGACTTCTTCCTGGCATTGAATACACCGTGGGCTGATTCCCTTTTTTGAGGAGCGTTTTGAGTCTATAATTAGATCCATCGTTGCTTTCCTTTCTTGCAGAATGCCTTTGCGATCACCAACGAGGTGGATTCAAGCATGCTGAACCAAGAACATTCAAAGCTGATGAAAAAATATGTTGAAAGCGCATTATTGCGTTGTAGGAAGAAATCGCCATCACAGCGCGGTACTTCCCAGGCTGCACCAGGTCCGTCATCAATCAACCGTGGGTGTAGTGTGACATCTGTGGAAGATGTCATTTCAAATGTGCAGAGATCAGATATTTTGGAGACATGTGCTGTGCACTAACATGTATACCTATCCCCCCGCCCCCTTTCCCGCGGAGTCCACAACATTTCAACACGCGACATTTCTGCATGCGAGAAAGAGAGTGAATTAAGGTTCAACATCGGATTCAGCAAAATTGCTATGTAGCGACGACCAAACAAAATTCTATGTATTCCAACAAAAACGAGTCAATATCCCAGCAATCCCGAAGTAATGAACACGACGTACCAAAACACATACATTAAAACTTATGCGATATTTTTGCATGCGCGAGAGAGTTAATTAAGGTTTAACGTCGCTTTAAGAAATATTGCTATATAGCGACGATAAGTATTTCAAGAAAAACAAGGCAATGCAGCAATCCAAAAGTAATCAACGCAACACACCGAAAACATGTACATACATTAAAACTTTTACAACAAACCGATTTCTGTCAAATAACCTAAAATCATCTTCATTTACCCGACTGAACAGATCTAAAGTAGCTGCTTGAAAAAAGACTCGCTTTTAACCGTTCAATCTATACATCTGCATGTGAACTTTCCGTGAGCGACAAAACTGAATTGTTTTATGTACATAATTTTTCAGAAAATTGTTCTTGGTATCAACTCATGTTTGAAGATCTGTTAGCAAATTCCATATCAGTTGAAATGTAGGAAAGAGAGAGAGGGAATTAAGGTTTGACGTCGCGTTCAGCAACATTTCAGTTCTGTAGAGACGATCAAACAAAATTCTAAGTATTCAAGTTAATAACTTAGTTATCCAGCACATTAAAACATACGCACAACGCAAAATGCATAAATGTATTTTTCTTACTGAATTCTATCTCAACTTGTCTAATTTGGTCATTTTACTTCGTCATATTGATTTAGTTTCTATTTCCTTGAACAGTCTATATTCGACAGTTGTTCCTAACCATACAGGAGGCGGAGTTAGTGACATCGTCGTCCTATATGATTTGCTCAGTACAGCGCCAATCGGATCCCTAAAACCACCAACAAAGAGAATTAAGAATCGGGTTCAGCAATATTTCAGCTATACAGCGACAATCAAAAGAAAATTCTACGTATTTCAACAAAAACAGAGCAACAATCCAGCAATTCAGAAGTAATCAACACAGCACACCTATTTCTCTCAAATAAACTAAAATACAGCCTTCTTTTATCCGACTAAAAAGATCTTCTAAAGTAGCTGTTCGATAAAAAGGATCCCTTACAATCTTTAAATCTATAGTCGATCAGAAGATGTTTCACTCTGAGTTGTTCGCGGCATCGAATACACCTTGGGGCGATTTCCTTTTCTGATCAGAGAGTTGAGTCAATCGCTGCTTCCCTTTCTTGCAGAATGCCTTTGCGATCATCAGCGGGGTGGATCCAATCATGTTGTACCAACAACATGCAAACCTGATGGAAAAAAAATATGTGAAACGCACAACATTGCGTTGTACGAAGAAACCGCCGTGACAGCGCACAACTTCCCAGGCTGCAACAGGCCCAGCATCAATCAACCATGGGGGCAGTGCGACATCTGTGGAAAATGGTGTAATTTCAAATGTGTAGACTTCAGAAATTTTGGAGACCTTATGTGCTGTGCACTGACAGGTTTTCTGACATATAATTTCCAATTTTTTGAAAGCTACTGGAGTAACTTGACAGAGTCATAGTGAATATAAACATCTCATTTGCGTAGTGGATATCTGAGCCGTCAGCAGAAGTTGATGTATTTTGTCGAAAACCAGCCCACATTTCAGCGTTGTTGTTATTGCTGAATACAGGCCAGTCAAAATTTTTTCAACACAAATAAATTGGCCTGAAAATATTCCTGAGATGCTTAGAATTATTTTGATCTATGAATTATGAATAGACTCTGTGTTTAGGGCCTCATCTGAGCGAGACCCCAAATGTAGGCCTATTCACAGCAAACCTCTCAAGATATTTCTCTACACTCCACCCTAAGGATTAAAGTCGCGTTCAGCAATATTTCGGCTATATAACGACAATCATATATATATATATATATAAATCGCCGAAACCGGTTAACAATATAGTTTTAGCTCGCATTCTACATTCTTGTAGTGTTTTTATTTACTATATATATATATATATATATATATATATATATATATATATATATATATATATATTTCAACAAAAACAAGGCAATAACAAGGAGATAAATTGAACGTCTCGCAATCTAAAAATCTATACATTCGATCAAAATATATTTCACTGTGAGATTATAGCGGCATTGAATACACCTTGGCTGGTTCTCTTTTCTGATCAGAGCGTTTTGATCGATCGCTGAATCCCTTTCTTGCAGAATGCCTATCCATCATCAACGGTGTGGATCCAAGCATGTTGAACCGAGAACATGCAAACTTAACGAAAAAATATGTTGATTGCGCATTATTGCGTTGTACGAAGAAACCGCCGCCACAGTGCGCGACTTCCCAGGCTGTACAAGGCCCAGCAATAATCAACCGTGGATGCAGTGTGACATGTCTGGGAGATGGTGTGATTTCAAATGTGCAGAGATCAGACATTTTGGAGGACTTATGTGCCCTGCACTACGATGTATGCCTACCGCCCTTTCCCCACGGAGTTCAGAGAGAGAGAATTGAGGTTTACTGTCGCGTTCAGGAACATTTCAGCTATGTAAACAAAATTCTAAGTACTCAAGCCAATAACTTACTAACCCAACACATTAAAACATACACACATTAAACTTTATGCAACAAACCGATTTGTCTCAATTAACCCAAGATGCAGACCTCCCTCATCCGACTAAAAATGTCTTCCAAAGTCCCTCGATACAAAGAATCCCTTGCAATCTGAAAATCTTGTCTTCCAAAGTCCCTCGATACAAAGAATCTCTTGCAATCTGAAAATCTATGCAGTCGTCTAAGTTCACATTTCAACACGCGACATTTCTGTATGCGAGAAAAAGAGAGCTAATTAATACTTAAAATCGCGTTCAGCAATATTGCTATATAGCGACAAGGTAATAACCCAGCAATCCAGAAGTAATCAACACAACACACCAAAAACAAAAAAGATTTCCCTCAAATAACCTAAAATAGCCTTGATTTACTAGATTAAACAGATCTAAATTAGCTGCTTGATAAAGACTCTCTCGCAATCTTAAAATTTATACAGCTGCATACGACCTTCCGTAAACGACAAAACTAGCCAACAACCCAGCACTCCCGAAGTAATGAACACAACACATCAAAATATATGCACATACATTAAAACTTGCGAGACAGTTCTGCATGCGAGAAAGTGAATTAAGGTTTAACATCGCGTTCAGCAATATTCGGTTTTTAGCGGCGATGAGTTTTTCAACAAAATCAAGGCAATGACCCAGTAATCCAGAAGTAGTCAACAAAACACACCAAAAACATGTACATACATTAAAACTTCTACAACAGAGAGAGAGAGAGAGAGAGAGAGAATTAAGGTTTATTATTATACCTCAAGTAAATTCGTAATGTTTTCAATGGTTGACAGCCTGTCATATATCATTCTACAAATCGTGATGCTCAGTGATGATGCAGTCATATCTTGCCTTACCGTTGAATAAATGTCATGTACCACGGCAGAGCGTTGAACAAGAAAAATTCGGCTGAGACCACTATAAAAAATTCCCTAGCCGTTAACCCCTCTAAATAACCTTTTTGTGCTGTTTTTTTACCGAGCTTCTTTTTGATAATGAAACAAGGGCTTGCATGTCCAACACTAGGCATCACACGTGCCCTTTTGAGTTGTGACGTATTTTGAATTTACTGCATAATTCATGCCAGTCTGAGGCACTATATGCAGGTGCGTAGACCCTGCTTTTTCCAGGTAAGTTATTGCAGTTGTTGCAGAAACTTATAAAACAGAGATATTTCAACAAGCGCCTCCACTCAGAGTTTCTCAAATTTGGCGATGCATATCGCATGCTGATAGCAAAATACGAGCGTAGCGTGCAAGATCTATGGCGTTACGTTTCGTAACTTGTGTCTACTTCCGCTTAACCCGGGGCTAGGGGCCGTATAAACCCATTCACTTCAAGATCCTCATGGTGTTCATATGAAGTCACAAGCAAAGCGTTACTGAGATACATCATTCTTTATATGACGACTTCACGATTATTATAGATTAAGAAAACTGATCAGCGATACGGATATGTCTTGTCGGCATCATTCAAAACTTTTGACCGCTTCTCTCTTGCAGGAAACTAGCCTATGTTTATGTATACTATGATTGTCCTTTTGAATTTGGTGCTAATACTGTTATATGGAAATGGAATAGGTCTTTGGATTATGAACAAGGATTTTCTTTAATGGACGACGGCTGAATTATGAATGACGGACTAGACGCTTGTAATTCGCCGGAAGCAGGGTGCTTGCCAACATGACGCTCTGAAATTTTGATGTGCGACCCCCGACAAGAAGTTGATTGCGATGCAGGACTTGAATGCAACTACAAACTGCCAGGAGATGAAAGTCCAAAAATAATTATTAAATCAGCCAGATGCAGTTTCATTAACATGGCCGTCAATGTGATTCTTTTAGTGGTCCAAGCACTAAATGCGTAAACATAGAATACATATGTCGCCAGTTCAGGTAAGTCATACGAGAAGGCTGGATGTCAATCTCTCAATGATGTTAATTTCATAGTTTAGTTATAGAGATGGCAGAGTTGCATACCACGTGGAGAGCAATATATTCTGAAAAAAATAATTATAATAGCCAATTAAGCTCGAATGGAGCATGTTTACTGTGGACTGGAGCGAAGAAGAACCAGCCACCCCAGTATGGAGTGATTAATATCCAGCCTTTTGGAAAGAAAATATGGAGAGCAATTCACGTACATCGTTTGAAATTTATTTTGCATCATAATTTAAATTTAGAAGAATTCACCAGTGACATAAGTCACTTATGTCATCAGCCAAGGTGCCACAATATTGCACACCAAAGTGCAGAAATCAGTGGTGTTAATAATCAAACAGAGGTGTAGGGCCATGGAAAAATGTTCAGGCCATGTATTTTTGGGCAAACAATGTCCAAATTGTTTGTTCATTGGTCACGTCTGAATTCACGCATTTGTATTTGAATCCGAGGAATCAGGTGAGTCTGACACATCAGGGGAGATAAATCTTCTTCGCCTTTGCCAACCTATATAGCCTTCTCTTCTTTCTTTTGCCTTATCCGCATCGGTTTCAGCTTTCTTAGCTTTTATATAGTTCTCAATTTAATTGTTTTATTGTGGATTTTTCTTTTTTTTAACCTCCGACCTCCATATTATATATTTCATAATCACATTGCTTTTGCATGTGTTGTAGGCTTTTGTAGGCAGATGAGCCAGCTTCTAGGGGTGCACTGAGTGCTTCAAGTTTCTTATGCTGTGATGTTCCTACACCAAGGATCAGTCTCAACACTGTGGATCCAGCTCTCGCTGCCGCATTAGTAGGAAAGTTCACATTTTTTGGCAAAGAGGCACTGAACGCCCTGTTTGTTCCTTCTGACTTGCACGTGTTGGAATGATGCCTTATGGTTTCAAGGGCTGCTGCATGCCATTTCATGTTCAATATTTTTCGCATCAGTATTTTGTCATTGTCATGAATATTCAACCACTTGATGTTGGCACTAAGACTTCTAGATTACTTCCACCAACTCCATATTTGGAGGAGGTCAAATGTGATCGTAACCAATATGGGTTAATGCGGATTCACATTGCACGAAAAAACCGCCGTCACAGTGCACAACGCGCTACTTCCTAGGCTGCACCAAGCCTGGCATCAATCGACCG